>JAUKPT010001830.1:2007-14377 GCA_032273505.1 Nanomia bijuga | reverse complement strand
AAACAAGAAAAAAAAAACAAACAAACTATCCAACCACCCATGTACCGTTAAAAATGAATCCCCCCTTACCAAAGTCCGCTCCGATTCATCCTAAACAAACAATCTTTGACGGTTTTTCTTTTAATTACTGACGACATTACCATTAAAATTAAAATATTTTTACTCCAAATTACCGACCAATTCATCAATAAATATGACTAGTTTATAGTTTGAAATCTTTATTACCAACTAAACCATCGATACTCATTGGACTGTCTTTTTATTGCGTTGCGACAATTTCTTATGTAGACGGTAAATTTCTTTGGTCGGTAAAGAGGCATCGTTACAACTCCCTTCCCCTAAACGATTTGTTCTATGCACGTCACTGCTAATAAATATAACACACTATTTTTGTCATTCTACAGGTGTTGTCGAAAATATTCTCCTCTTTTATTTATCCTATCGACTAAACACTCAAAAACTTGTATGCCAATTTTTTGATAGATTGAACACACTAATTCCTCTTTACATCTGATATGATACTACCTATCACAGAGCTATGTATAGAGGTAGGCGCCCGTAAAACAGCGTGATTCGGAACATCATGTATATATATAAAAAATACGAAATAGTTCGAACAGTGTCTTATCACGTAATTATCGATCAATACACAGTTGGCTACGCATACGATACAAGATACATTGTGAGCTACTGTACAAAAAAACCCCTTCTCTTTTCATGTGCGAACAGTTAGCGTGATAATGAACTGGTGGGTTATTAAAATTCCAACATAGACCTTTTGTGAAGCCACATTAGAAAAATTGACGCTTTTTGAGCAGTGCGTCGTTAGTCGTCATTTGTTCCTGCTAAGATTTTGAGGTGATGAGATCAAATTGCAGCTATAGACAAGTTAAGTGTTGTTGGACAAAATGCACTGTGTCAATAATTGAACGAAAACCACGTAGAAGTAATCGCATTAAGATTTGTAGCTGAGAGGGCGAAATGGTAGATAAAATTTGTGTGTTGGAGCAGAGAGATCTAATAGACATTGATTTAAATCAAGCAGTATTATTTGAGTAAGCATTCCATTAGTGTTTAATCCGGAGAAATACAGGGTTTGTCTGTAAATTATAGGTAAATTTTAATTTGATTGGTTTAGAATTGGAACCACCAAGAATCTTATTGGTTTTATTCACGATCTCTCAATTTGATGTTTAGTCAAAACTCAAAATCATAAAAGTTGATTGTTGAATTTTCAACCAATCAAAGAGCAAATTTACTGATAATTTGTAGACAACCCCTATTGGACAGTAATGTCCGATAGTCCAATAGTCCTTTTTTTGTCAGTACAGACTAGTTTTGTTATTCCACTACGCCAAAAATGTTATCTGCTGCCCAATCATATAGTGTGCAGCAATTTAAAGAATATTCGGCCAAAACTCATTCCGGCCCGCTTTGTTTCCCGGCGCCTATGTCCTACGCTTATGTTTACGGATAAACTTAATCTTTGAACACGTAGAACTCCAAAGTTATATTCCTGCATGAAAAAAATGCTGATGTGTTAATGCAATGTCACCGTGCCACCTCACCACGCCATCGAGACAAGCAGTTCTAAATTTACTTATCATAATTTACGAACATCTCACAAGGTCTGTTATAAAACGCTATAACACGAGGCTAAAGTATTAGCGACCTGCTGTTCCAATTCAATAGTTGGGCTTAACTCCACATTCAAATTAAAAACGGGACCCTCTTAAGTTGTAATGAGTTTGACACACGACACACATTTATTATAACCACAGGTAACTCGACAGGGTGTCTTCATATAAACGTTACACCAACTTCTAATACCTTGTTAAATCATTTATATTACCTTTCAACACTAAAACACTGATTTACAGAAAATAAAGTAAATTTAGATTTTAATCACTGATGGTGAAAACGAACACAAGTGATATGAATAAGTTATATGACCATGCAGTGTGCTGTTTAAATGTTTAATCGATTGGCAACCCTAGACACCCTGTATTGAGAAATGACACACATGAAACTATCGTTCTAATACATTTTCGCATTTTTGCGTGAAATGTTTTTTTGTTATTGAAAAGCACATAACAAAAAAAAGGGGGGGGGGTAAGGGGGTCCCATCGATGCTTCGAGGTAGAAAAGAAAGACGAGTTGTATGGAAAAAATCGTCTCTCTGACGCTAGACGCCATCAAAAATGGTCAAACTACGCCTGACGGCAAAACATTTAGTGTGCTGTTTAAATGTTTAATCGATTCAACCCTGTATTGAGAAACGACAAATAAAATGCTTCGACACCTGCAAAAAAAACATACCCCTATTTTAAATTTCGCCGTTCGCCACTCCGCCCCTGATTCAGAAAGTCGCGAAAAAACTATAATTGACTTACCTACCAATCAGTCTTTGTCATGAGACGCGAGCGATCACGCTCGCCCGCATACACAATAGTTGTGTATGTGCTCACACTGAGTTAAACGAGACAAGATAAAGCGAAGAAGAAATTTTATTTATAACCTTGAAACAGGTCAACTTTAATTTATCCTTATATACTGATCGCGCAGGTAACTGAAAATCGCACACGTTGGCAAATTAGCGCGCGTGATTTTTCGCTCTGCAGAGCAAATGTCCCGACAAAGACCAATACGCAGAAATCAGGGAGTTAAGAAAAGAAGAGTACATTCGAATAATGTTTTAGTAAATTTTATTTATATTTTTTTCTTCTCAACAATAAACTATCATAAATTCTTTGTGAACAAAGTTTGTGTTTTTCTGAAAATGAATGGATATATAGTAATGATGATGACAGATTAAAAATTTGTCTGTAACTCTAGAACCCAATCCCCCTATATAATAATAGTAATAACAATATATACACAAAGACGTTTTGTTTTTGCAAATAAAAAAATTAGTTAGTTTTACACAATGTCAAAATAAAAAACCTGAACGAATGAAGGGGGGAGAAGCAAGTATAGTATTGTTCTGTATAAAAAAAAACAGACAAACGTGAATTCCACGAAACACGAATTCCATGAAACATGATAATAACACCCAATAGTCAACAATACTATTTTGACATCTCCCATAATATAGAAGAAACAATATTATTAACAAATAATGGCGCTAAACAGAATTTAGCACCACTTTAAAGTTTCTTTGTTCCATTTAAAACGTGAACGAAATTTTTGGTCCAAATAATTGGTCCAACATAATTAAATATAAAAAAAATTCATATCATTTAATTTTGTTAATACCCATCTTTTCTAGCATTTTGGACAAACGAGGGGTGTTTTACAACGTTCGCAGCAAACACCGTTGGGATTGCTAACTTGTCGATCGACTAGTTTATGTTTCCACAACAGTGACGAAGCCCATTCTGCTGTGACAGTATTCTTAACAGGTCCTATGTCCTTTTGGTCCTTTGTTGCAATCACATTTTCAGCAATTGCTATCACTAGTTTTTCATTTATTTCGATATTTGATTGTTTGAATTGTCGCAGTTGAGAGACGACTTCACTCTCGATAACTGTCGTGATGGAGCGACGACTCGGTTTTCGTTGGATGGCTTCTGTGACTGGAACACCGTTCCCCTTTTGTAACAACTCTCTATATTTATTCCTAAAAGTCCGCACGACACTCTCATTCAAGCGAGGAAATTGTTCTCTATATACTTTCACTGTAGCACCTAACCCAATATCGTTGCACAGCTTACCAATATTATAACGGTCCTCGGGTGAATATTTTTGATATTTGAACCGTTTGGTACGCGGAAGTGACTGGGTGCCATTAGTCATGTGATTGTCTTCCCCGCCGTACATATACATCTGTCTGTCGTACGGGTAACCCATGGTTGCTTCCCCGTTCAACTCCATTTTATGGTTGTACGGCTCGTGTTTGAATTCACGTGGTTCCATTGGTGGGCGTTGGTCACGTGTTGAACCATCAGGAGAGATTTTCGGGTAGTGAATGATGGGTGGCAATGAGTGCGATGAGACGGGAATAGCACTGAGTGGTCTTGTAGGGGAGGGAGCTGAAGATCTGCTTTCGTTGCTGTGTCGTGTATTCTCGTCGTGTGATGACGTCATACCGAATTCACGATCAGGTGATTTTTGATGTGAAGAATTCTCAGATGGGTTTCTTGGATCGGCGGTCGAGAGCGATTCTGCTTGAGGTGAGGGGGAACTGTGCGAGTTAGTCTCCGATTTTGGCGAGACATGTCCACTCGACGATATGTTATTCGGTGAGTGAAGCGAGTTGTTTTCTGAATCGACGACAAATACATCTGCTTTATCGTTCTCCGAGACCCGTCCTTCAGATTTGATGTACAGTTTGTGGAAGGTAACGACCATCTCCATCGTCAGGTCAGGATGTTCTTCCGTGAACACGTTCAACGCGACATCGGCGCCATGTTTCGCACAGAACCAACCAATCAGAAGCTTCTCCTCTCGCGTGTACGTTTTATTGTTGTTCATATCTTCACTGGCATTGCATTCTTTCGGTGAATGTTCATTCACTTTTGATTTGAGTGAAGGTGGCGGCGGTGGTGTTGAATCAGGAAATGGTGGTTGACCTTGAGCAGCTGTTGGTATCGGTGGTTGAAATGAATGTAGAGGTAACTGTGAAGGAGGAAGCGTTATAGCTGATGTAGGGATCATAGGTTTTTCATCACCCCCGTCCACCTGTTTATACTTACGTGGACGCCCGCGTGGGAGGGATTCAGTCCTAGCATGCATCTCCTTCCTTCTTTTCTGCTCATAACAATAGACTGCGTATTCACCAATGAGAAGTTTGTATTTGTCACGGAAACCACGTGTGACACTTTCGCTCATTTCGGGGTAACGTGATTGGAAGGCTTTGCGAGCAGCTGCTGGTCCATGCTCGAAACAGAACTTTCCGATGGCAATTCGGTCGGCAGGTGTGTACTTCTGATACTTCTTGCGTTTGCCACGTTTCACGACGTTTGGCCTGTCAGATGACGTCATTGTTACGTCGCCATTCTCACCACTGCCATCACCACCACCAACCATGCTTGGTCGGGCGGACACCATCGAGACCATGGACGGGCTGTCCGAAAGCATGGACGGACGTTCTGATGAGAGCATCGGGTGGTCATTATGATTCATGTCGTCGTCATTCTCATTAGCGTCATCTTCAGTATTGTCGTCCATTTCAGCGTCATTGGTGTCGTCAGTTTGTTCGTCAAACGTCATATCGTCGTCGTCACCAACGTCTTCTGGATTCAAAATAACGACAGGTGGGACAGGAGATGCAGCCATTCTCTCGCTGTGTTCATCTTTGAGTGTGTTTAGTTCGTCATATACGTTTGTCGCGTCGTCGTTAAGTTTAGACGTCGAACTGTCGTCGTTTGAATCAAGAATGTTGTTTTCGTCAAAAGGTGACACATGTACGTCGACGCCTTCGACCTCAGCGGCATTGACGGTCACAGTTTCAATGCCGTTGATTTTGGGCACGCTCTCTTCTTCTTGGTACTGGGGGTTGCTTCGGGGTCGCATCAACGGGGATCGTGACCCTGACTCTCCATTGATCAGTTCGTCCGGGTTTGTCGGGGTCAATCTATCTGATGGTCTGAATCTGCTTCCACTAGGGGAGTGTAATGGTTCCCGGTTATGTTCAGGTGATGATTTATACGAAGGATATTTTGCATCTTGAGATGTAGGTGATAAAAGCGAATCTTTCGGTGAATATCGATGTAAGGATTTTGATCCGGTAAAGTCACTATAACTGTGTTGTTCTGGCGAGTGGTACGAAGAAACTTTCGGTGGGAATATGGTTCGACCGTGAACGGTTGTGGTGCCATTGGTTTCGTGGTGAAACGATTTGCGTTCAGATTCGTCTGAGTGGTTAGATGGACTGCGAGACGTTAAACGAGACTTGTCAGCTTGTCTGTCGAACAGTTGACCTTTATCGTGTCGAACTACGTCTAGAAAATTAGGTGATTTAGACGAACCTCTTGAATGAAACATCGAAGGAGAATGGTGACCTTCGTGCGAATACGGAGATAAACGCGCTTTTTTGTGATGATGCTCACCTGACGATTTACCATCATGTATTGAGTATTCACCGCTTTTATCAACAAAATCAAAGTTTTTCCATCGCCCTTTTTCTAAGTGTTCAGAGTTAGAATGGATTTGTGAATCGGGACTAGATTTCTCGCAACTATCACCACGTGTAAGGCCTGATACCATTATAGGGTGGACTGAACTGGATGAAACTATTGAATTGTTGTTGTTAGTGTACATTGGAAGTTTGTGTTCAAAGTTGTTTTGTGATGTGCTGTGTTTTGGCGAGGGCCGGTCGTTGTTGTATGGGTGATGTTTCGAGTTGATATATTCGCTTTCTGAAATGGATCTTGGATGAACAATATCATTACTTTCGTCCATAGAAGAATTTTTTTTAATATGAGGTCCATTACTAAAGCGGTCACTATAGTCTCTACTGTCCAAGTGTACCGGTGAATTATGGAACATCATTTCACCGCGGAATATACTCGTCTTGCAATATGAAGTAGGGTGGCGGTCAAGCGACATTAACGGGTTATGAGGCGACTTCGACTTACGGCCGTGGTCGTCTCCACGGGGTGATTTGTCCGCTTGATCGGAAGAAATATTCGATCGGTCAGAACACGGTTCGATTGATATCGTTGGACGCTCACTCTTCGGACAATTAGGTGAAGTAGCGTGTCTTCTGTCCGGTGAATAATGAAATTTTTCCGATGGTTTGTGACCGTTCGTCAGATATCGTTCGCTCACATCTGGTCGCTCACTAACAACTGATGGGCGATCGTACGAAATATTTGTGCGCGAACGATCGATTGAATTGGTGCGTTCGCTACCATTACTTTTTCGCTCGTCCCGATCGCGACTACGTTCATTATGATATGCAGAGCGTTCACTACCGTAACGTTCATAAGACGCTCGTTCGTTCGAAAAGTTTGAACGATCGCTAGCGAAAGAAATACGATCATTTAATATACCTGGTCGATTGATTGCCATAGTCTGCCTATCGCTTGAACGGTCCGATATCATAAGATGAGAAGATTTCAAACTGGATTGGTCTAAAACATGATCACCATAACCGCTTACGATAGATGGAGTTATACGATGACTGGATAACATATTCATTTATATATATATATATATATATATGAGTTTAAGGGTGTAAACTTTTAAAGTTCTACTCCTCGTGGTGAGTGTCTAATATCCCGAAACGATTAACATTTAAAACTGTGTGTATATGCATAAACGCTGTCTAGAGAATATCCTGCTTTCTTTCAAAGAATGTTTTCGCCGTTATCTATGAAGAATAAAGTCATAAATTATTATAATTACATTCCATGATGCGATGATATTTAAGAGAAACACTCTAACTAAACTATTCAAAGCGACAATTCATATATCTCGTTACATTCCATGTGTTTTCTAATCTTTAAAAACCCTCTCCGCATATACTAATGCATGTGAAGTGTCCATTCAAAATTTATAAAGAGATAGCAGAAAAAAAAATGACTCCGCGCTTTCTTTAAAATATTTGTATACTTCTGAGTTTAAAATAAAAAAGGAATTTCTTTTTTTATCCATTTCAATTTGATAATCCTTGAAAACATTTGTAATCGCGAGAAGCACAACTCATGTGCTTTCTCTTTTTTATTTCATACAGAATTGATCTTTTTTTACCTTTTGAGAAAAAAACATGTAAAAAGTAAAATAGATATAACAAAAATATATATCTTCAGGTGTATATAGTTCATATTGAACACGCAAAAACCAAAAAACGAAACCCCTTTTTTTCTATAACAGCAAAAAAACACAAAAAAATAAAAATTAACTAAATCCATTTACCTGTTTATGCTTGCTTCCTCATTCCAATTTCAACTCATAAAACGATAAAATGTTTAACTCTTTAAAGAAGCGAGTGAAATTGTATGTGTTGTATACTATGCACTAAAGAAAGATAATTAAAAAAACTAACTTTTTTTTGTTCAGATCCTACTAAAAAAACGACATACTCTTGTTAGTACAACCGCAAATTTTGTTCACTCTAGTAGCGATCACTTTGTGTTCGCGGTTCCGCATAAATGCATAAGCGTTAATAGGTTGAGATTAAAAAAAAACTTTGCATAATTCTACTTTTGAATGCAAAAATGATTAATTATTAAAGAAGACGGGGGGTTATGTTTTTTCGCTAAAATAAATATTTTTTTTTATATTCTTGAGTAGATGGTAGTTTAGAAGCAGTAATATATGTAGAAGTATATATGAAGATAGAAAAAAAAAACACAAAAAATAATTAGATAAGACTTTTATTATTTTGTGTATTACATAAAAAGTGAAAATATATAACTTTATAATAAAAAAAAACGAAAGAAAAAAAAAATTCCCGAGTAATATAGTGGCAAATGGGAAAGCGCAAAAATGAAAAGTTAGTTATGTATACTATAAATAATTGATTATGTCTCCTTATACATATTTAAATAAAAATAAACCTTCATGTGTGCTGCACACAAAAAGACGAATTTTTCTTTAGAAGAAAAATAACTTGATTTGGCAAATGAACGTTTTGAGAGAAAAAAACCTTGTTATGTTGTATGTACGGCTTTTAATATAAATAAAAGGATGCCAGTTATTTGATTTCGCAGAAATGTTGAATACATACACTCATACGTACAGTTAGGCACACATGGTGATACACACACATACTCAATTGCACATTTTCACACACGCACTCACACACGCACTCACACACACTTCGATTTAAAAATATGCGTGCACAGAGACATACGAAAGCATATTTATAAGATATTATAAACAGTTTAAATGTAAATACGTTTATGCAAATAATACTAAGTAAAATAAATTTCATATAGAATCAGTACGGTCAAGAACAAAAGAAAAGTAATCCCTTAAAGGATATTTAAACTTAAATAAAATGCGCCCAGGTAGAAATGCCTTACCACATTTTTTGTGTACATATTTGTATGATTCGTATTAGGCAGGTATCATAGAAAGAGACATACGCTCTTAAGAAGTGATTAATTTTTTTGTAATTTGGCTCCTATCATGAAAAGGCGTTTGGCAAGTATCCAGTTATCTCTCAGGTTTTATTCCGTTATCTAAGTAGCTGATGAAAGGCTGGAGAACAAAGGTTGTATTTGAACGCACACACCCTTAACACACGCATGCAATCACGGAAGGGTCACCCTCAAACAAAACTATTTTTTCTACACTCAACATTATCTGGAAAATCGTAAATTTACACAAGGGCTGTCTTTCACCATTCAAGCCTCCCTACTGAGCACTTTCAATAGCATTACAATACCATCAACTTTTTTTTTGTTCAAAAAAAAATCCTCTTTAATAAAAAAAATAAAATAATAAACTTCCAGAAATGTCATCATTGTGTATTTCTTTTTAATAAATGTGTTTATGTGTTAACCCCCGTGTAAGTTAGGTCAATGACGAAAATAGATCCATTGATTATATAGTCACGTTCATTACTTATTTAAAGTTGATTAGCCCAAGGTGACATTTTACTGTTCTGTCAAAAAAACATTAGAAAATATGAACATAAAGGGGTCTTTATGATTTAATAAGCGGGGTTTATATAGTTCTATTGGGCGATGTTTATTTGGAATCATGCAGCGGGAGTGTGCTATAGAAAAGCCCGGCGGTGCAGAAATTTCCTTTATACTTAATAAATAAAGTTTCCTTTTTGAAAGAAAAGTTTTAGTTCATATATATTTAAAATTCGTCATATGATGAATTTTATACACATTTGCGACAAAATTATTTTTTTTGTTAAAAAAACAAAAATGAATTCTTAATTCTGCTCTGTGCTGTGGAAGTTTTAAATTTGCGAACAAATAACTTTTTTTATATTTTCTTGCTGTAAACAAACAGAGTCGGGTGTCTCAGCGAAGAGGATTAATATTCATCAAGATAGGAAGAAAAAGTTTAATTATACAAACACACAAGATCGTGATATGTGTGGAAAGATAGATGGAAACAAACCTTAAGAAATTTCATCTTTTTTCTTATTATATACAAAGCAATATGAAAAAAATCACGAAAGAGTTCGTGTTTGTTAAATTTAGCGAGTAGTAATAAGTGGAAATACCTAAATCCGAAACCAATTCTTAAAAGAACTTCTACTTATTATCTTATAAATAGAGATTTATTTCATAGAAAATTAAAAAAGAATTTTTTTCTATTGAACAGAAAACGATTAATCCCTAACTATATATGAGCGCTTTTTTCTATTTTTTATTTATTAAAACCCTAATCATAAGTGACCTTTTCGCTTTTCTTGTCCATGGCTTTTTTCTTTTATGTAATTTTGCCGTAAATTCGAAAAAAACAAATTTCACAAAAAAAAAACTTTTGAATATAGTTTTCTTTTCGTGTGTATTTACCGGTCGGGGAAATATTTCTGAACTCTTTCTTTATTTATTTATTCATTTTCTATTTTCTATTCCTACATTATTACTACACTACTGCCTTTTCAGAGAAATATTCACATACTTGAATTATTTTCTTTCTTTTATGCGTATTATAGCAGAAAAAAAAGAACTTTGTTCCTTACAACTCCATCTTTTGACGCATATGAAATTAAAAAGCAAGGCAAAGGATTGTTATTTGACAAGCTTTACAAACAAAGAAGAAATGCGACGAATAATTCTTTATTCTCTTCATGCAAAAAAGAGCGACCAAGAAATATAGTTAATAAGTATTGCATTTTTTGCGATGAAGTGCATTTGATTTGGGAATAGGTTCCCCATATTGCGATATTTGCGCTTTTTCCTGATTATCCGATATTTTTGATTTTTATAACGATAGTCCGATATTTGACACCCCCATTTCACCTCCCGGGAAGTGAATTTGATTTACAAGACACTTTGACTCCTTTTGATCCGAAAGTAAATAAAAACCAGGAAAGAAATATTTCGTAATAGTTTATTTGACACTTTCTTAAATTCCACGTAATTGTTCGGAATTTAATCACCCCATCTGTATTTCTATAAGAACAAAAAAATAAAAATAAAAAAAATGGTTGTGTATTTGTGTGTCGAGGCAACAAAGAGACGAGATTCTCTCTACATCCCTTTCTCTCTCTTTTTTCGCCTCATCTATCCTCGCCTCATATCTATTCCCATTTTAAATCTCCTCTCAATTTATATTCAAACCGAATTCTCTCTTTCTCTTATATAATAACAAAAAATAGATCGATAGGAGGGATTTTCCATTTTGTTTATCTTGCCAAAGAAATCTGTTGGCAACTAGAGTATAGTATGATCAAATTTATTTTTTTGTTACTATTGTACGAACTCCCTCTTTCTACAATCTATCGGGTTTATTTGTGTTTCTTTAAAAAAACGCAAATTTCTTATTACGAAAGATTTTGTTATCTAATAAACGTTAACACTTTTTTTATTTCTTTCGCTGATGAATTGATCAATTCAATCACACACACTTACTATCGCCTACAAAATGTTATATCGTTTTACGAAGTTTGTCATGTCTTGTCAATTTCCATTTTCTTTCTATAGTAAATCAAGTGTGATAAAGAGCTTATAGGTACACTAACCCCCAGACACATTTTATTCAGATGGCACGCAAAATAGCGCGATTCAATACAACCTGCAATAAATAAAAAATATACTTTTGTGGAAGAAAAAAAGAAAGCTTTTTGTTGAAAAGTCAGAAATGCTTTGAGATGGTATTTATAAAAAGGGGTCAGATAAAAAAAAGATATGATAGGTATATAAAAGACGGTGGAATTATAAACAAAAATAAAACCAAAACCCGCTAATAAGGAACATAACGTTATAATAGTTATTGCAATAATCTCATGGTCCAACAAAATATTTAATATATTGTAAAGGCATAATCTTTTAATAAAAATACCCTAATTTTTTCTTTTTTTAATAAAAGAATATCGATGAAAGGATGACTTGGCCTCTAATTACAGTCATTTCATACGATTCAAAGGATTCCTTTTCGGAAGCCTAATGGATACAGAATTTACTTTTAACAACAATAAATTGCAAAGTAAATTTACATGATATTGGTTCATCCGTTGTTTTTCTTACAGAAAATGCGGTTTCAGTATTTTGTCATTATTATTAACACGAGGAGTGTTATAAAACAAAATGTCAATTGCACATACGTCATCAAACGCGCGAATATCAATATAAAACGCGCCAACCTTTCTTTAATTTTTGAGGACAAGCACTTGACGATGACCTCAAACTACTAAAGAGTTTTTTTTTAAATGAATTGGCTCATTGCTCTTTGTTTGTTGTCAGTCATCAGTGATAACCGTAATCGAGAAAATAAAAACCCAAATTATTAA
>JAUKPT010001829.1:0-14377 GCA_032273505.1 Nanomia bijuga | reverse complement strand
AAATAATGATATTTTTTTGAATACTGTGTTTTTGCAAAATCTTAAGGTCTAATCTTAACTTTGCCAGGAAAAAAACAAAAGCAATGACCTTAAAGGTCGAACGTTTTGTCATTGTTTTAAATTGTTTTAATGTCTGGATAATGGCGAACATCCTCTAAATACCACTGAGACAGAATTTATTAACAATCCACTAGGATAGCAAAAAAAGAATAACTATTTACTGGGACACTGTGACATATACCACCGTTCCTCTGATATAGGAAAAAAAAATGGAAGGAATGTTTGTCAATATTGCTAAGAAAAGTTTCGTTACAATAATCTATCAGTAAAGCATCTCAGATTCTAGATTCAGTTATGGGCGTGACCAAGCTCTTACTCCTAAAGATTTGTTGTTGGGCGAGTTTTGATTTTATTCTTTTAAATTTTTCTTTATAAAGCAATTTACACAAACGAAGAAACATAAATGAAATAAAATAAATAAAAATGCACACAGAGAAAGACTCAAACCAGTGGGCTGGTTAATTAATCAGATCACTGGCGCACAAATAGGAAAAAAAACAAAAAAATAGTAATATAAAGAATTTCAGTAAAAAAAAATTTACTTTCAGTAAAAGTAAGAGATATATTCTCATAAAGGAGAATTCGAATTCGTGTCTAATTTTATCTAGATTGATAGAAGTGAGTAATGGATTTATCATATTCATTAATGCTCTTCTCGGAATAACAAAACGTGGGCAATCTAAGAAGAAATGGACAGTAGTCTCAGAGTGAAGTGTAAACACGTATAGGTCACAGAATTACTCTTGAAAGTTATGACGTTATTTATGGGATTTAAGAGGACTTAAACCTACCCTTAATTGAAACCATTTGATTCTTTCCGGATCAGATTTGTTAAAGGTTTCTTTTTTCGCTGGTCTTATTAATTTCAAAAAAAAAGACTTAAATAAGTATAGACTTAGAGAGATCTTAATGCTAGTATCCAAGTTTTTTCCACAAACCAAGTTCGTTGGGGGGTAAAAAGAATGTTTATATCTATCAGTTCTTGCAGGAATAGAGAGAAGGTTGCAAGTGCCACGGAGAGCGTAAGACTGCTGAGACGTTTGAAACGGATATTTAAGATAACGAGGGCTAAGATTTTTGTAGGTTTTGTAGAACTTAGTCATTCGTTTAAAAATTTGTCGACGATGAACTATGTAAACAGCCTTTAGGGAAGTTCCATGTGTTTCGTGTCCTACTACCTCACTTTAAAGTACATTGTGACATCGTAATGGAAGCACTGGAATCTCTATGTCTGGATTTTGTCAAAGCCTCATAAGAAAACATTTCCTTTACGGCTTAAAACCTACCCAAAATGATTCAAAATGCTTCAAAATCCCCATCTATCCTCCTAATGGCGTAACGTTGATTCATTCAAGAGCGTCCCTAACAAGATCATATTCCGAAACACAACTAATCTAATTAGAAGTAGAAACGAACGAAAATTCCTCGGTGTGTTGTTATTTGACTTAGGTTTTCTCGTACCGACAAATACGAGTTGACCACAACAACAGGATATGAATGTAAAGCTCAACAACATCGGGCTTCAATCAGGCAATCCATCTTTATTTAAAATACTTCATAAATAGTAATTCGTTATCTTTTAGAGAGACATGCGAGTTCCGCGCAACTCTCACAACTTTATCTTGTCAATCTTCAGAAAAATTCAAAAAAAAAAGTTTCACTTTGGTCATAGAATTAAATAAGAGTGGTGTTTTGATGATTAAAATGGCTGAGATTTGGATCGATTGAGCCAAGATTATTGACTTTTTTGAGGGAGTGGGTCAGTGCTTCTGAATTATCAAACTTCATCCAAATATTTATCAAACAATCTTATCAGGACTAGTTTAAATTAACGAATGAATTTTTGATTCCCCTAATTTTTGATTTCTCACCCTCTCTTTCTTTGTCTCTAATGGTGATATTAGGTCAGAGATTCTTTTTGCTGGGCCCTCATATTAGATAAATTCTGAGAAAAGTTTGAGCTTCATAGCCTTAAATTTTGATTGTTTTTGAGTTGCACGCAATAAATACCATTAACTTTATTTAAAAATAGAAAATACCATAGTACATACAAAAGTACATACAAAAGATTTAGGTACTCGAATTAATGTCCGCTGTGCCAACCTTAGAATCGCCACTCTCTCATATAGCTATTATGAGCGTGTACGTGTGCGTGTTTGCATCTTATCTCCTTGTTATAGCAAGCAATTGTGCCAATGCACTGCATTCCAATACCCTATGTGAATGTTTGAAAAAGGGGATTAACACAAGTTGACAGTAGGCTTTTCAGGTATTAAGTTGATGAGAAATTACATTATTGTAACAATTTGTCGATACATGACAAAATGTTTCGCATCAACCTGTCAAATGGGACTAAATTGACTCTTATGCGGAATGTATTTATCTTTTCACTTATCGTGAGACCTAGAAAGAATTAACATCTATTGTCAAAATCACATACACACACTTATATGATATACATAATAATACAAGCAAATGTGAAATGAAAACAAACAAAAAAAGGGTACTACTTCTTACCTTCCATTCTTTGTCACAATCATTTCATTTGTCAACGATTTGAATTTTTTCCATAGTTCTGATTCTTCTAATGTGACATGGACATGCTTTCCTTCACTCGAGAGTTCTTCTTTTTTCGGCGAATCATCTTCTTCCTCAGTTGAACCTGATGGAGGTTGTTGTTGTTGTTGCTCTTGTTGCAGTTGTTGCTGTGATTGTTGTAGTTGTTGATTCTGTTGCTGCTGTTGATGCTGCTGTTGAGGGGGAGGTTGTGGTGTATGAAGTTCTAACTGTCCATCCAGTTTTTCTTTTTCGTTAGTCAATATTGTATTCATCGAAAAGGACGTCGGTGTCATTCCAGTTTCGTCAATTTTACTGTACATTTGGGAATTAAGGAATTTTAATTATCTTTTATGTCAATAAATATGTGAGCCAATTAAACATTTAACTTGGACCAACTCTTCTTTTCTATTATTTTTCCACACACGAATCAATCTTTTGAGTATGTATATATATTTCTGTCTTAATAAAGAAAATATAAATATTAGTCAAGAGATACAAACACTTCTTACACTATCCATTAACATTATTGCACGTGTTTTATTCTACTACATATTACTATTTTATCAGGAATAAAAATCAGATAAAAATCTGTTTGTTCCGATTTTGAATAGAATGAGAAACCCGTTATATTTTCCTGCAATAAATTCATATCTCTCTATGACAATAATTTTGCCATCGTAACATTATATGCACATAGGAAGATGGCAAATGAAATCCATAAACATGGACGTACAAAATACGGACATACAAAGTTTAACAAAAACGGCTTGACAATTTTAAAAAGTACTATAAAAATGATATTAATTGTATAGATATGATCTAAAGTGACAAACGAATGCAAAATTTGTATCTTTTACGCAATCAAATATTTGTAGTATGATGACTTTACTACCATTTCTTTTTTTTTTAACAAAGTTACACACATGCTCATTTCAGAACCAAACATTTTCTACTTACATAATATTAAATGCGTCATATTTTTTAAGGATTTGCAACCGTAAGAAGAACACATGTGAATCATTACTTTCTGAACGGGCATTCACGAAAGGTTTATGCCCTGACGTGATTGAACATCTATAAATAGATTGGTTGGAAGTTTGCCATTGCGTCATTCAACTATTTAGTCATTCCGAAATGTAGCCATTAGAGAGAATCTGTCAATAAGGGGAAGTAAAAACTGGCAAACTGGAAAAAAGTTCGAATATATTTACTGTATAAAGTTTGTCAATATTCTTGTGAGTACCGAGAGCCGATCATTCTCATCGTTTAACTTTGCCGATCCCGGAGAATACATAACGAATGAATTTTCAGTGGAACCGATTGATCATCTATCCTGTCACGAATTCTTTGACATGTGTATGGAGAAAAACAAGATCGAAACTTGGAAGTGATATAGTCGATCATATAATCGAATTTCTAATCATTGCACCTAACAAGTATTTTACTACTTGGTTTCAATCTTTCTAAAAACGATGGAGCTTCCAACTGCATTTTGAATTGATATAAAGGAGGTATTGAATGCAATAATTCATGGTTATAAAGAACACATTCACGTCATTAAAAATGTTATCAAAGAAAATATGAACGTGTTTTAGAGCTTTACAAGAGGTCATAATTTCCACTATGGCGAAGTCATTGATAATAATTCATGGGTATAAACACAGAATTTATAAATATGACCCCCCTTATACACAAATCTACGCTTTTTACTAACGTACTACAAACGTCAAATGTCATTGCACACCTCTCCCATTTTCTTGCTTACGTACTAAATGGATGACCACGAGTGAAATTTGGCTTTAGACAGTTCGTATAATAGTAGCAAGAAATGCATCTGTTAGTACTCTACTAATAGGTATAATTGTCATGCACTAATAAGTGTTTTTTAGAAAAAGAAAAAAGAAAATTTATAGAATTTACAAACGCAAATATCATCGACTATATTACTGCTCGTAAAAGGCAAGAATCTAGCTGAATTAGATATTTCAAATACAATGGTTAAGTAAAGACCATAAGTAAATCTGTATAAAAGCCGTCAAACAATAAATATCACGATACAAACCAAGTGATATTTTACTATAAGTACAGCAGCGAACAGTGTGTTAACCCATTACTACTCTCCCTTAAACTGATAATCACGTCATCTTACGAAAGCAAACTCAAAATAAAAGACTAAATCGTACATCTAAAGGATTTAGCCGGTCATGAGTATGAGTATTGTTCGTATAGTGCGAACTACTTTATATCGGCTCTTTTGACCCTAACAAATGTATTGTTACTTGAAATGGTTTTATCGTGATGCTTTTAATTCCGACGCGTTCGTAAGTCAAAATCGTTGCCGTCTTTTGTATAGTGTGACGGTGTTTTGTCGGAACTTGAAATTCCTCATTGCGAAGGCACGTGACTAGTGTACGAACTATATCCATCTACCCGACTTTAGCCTTGCGGTCGCGCGAGGGAGCCAAAATGGAAAGAAAATTAAATCATAAGTAAGGAAGTTCGGTTTAACTTATGCCAGGTAAGGGAATTAGTTGTGTAATACCTGACAAAGCATTGGGAAAAATCTATAGCCATTAACTCGTTATATAAAGACGATATGCTCAAAAATGGTCAAGTGTATATGATAATATGACCCTGTTCACCCTTACCTTACTTTATCTTACCTTCTTTAAATTCTATTCCTAATCTATATGCCTCCCTTGTACTAAATGTTTATATAATTACAGTGTTGCTGATTAATATGTCAACGTGCTCTTATCTTTTAAAACTCGAAATACTTTGCCAGGTTTTTATTTTGTTAGACTTAGTAGTACTAACACACATATCTGTATGACAAATAAATATCCTAACTTGAATAAATGGAGTAAGGCAACGTGAAATCTACGCATGTTTTGAAATAATTTTGAAAATAATTATCTTTGGAAGTTGACAGTTTTTTGCAAGCAAAATTATATTGACAAATATGTTTTTGAGAGCATCATTCGACAAAAATACACTGAAAAATATCTTGATAAATATTGATAATATTGATATTGATAACGATCCTTAAAGTAGACTGCATGACAGTCTCTGTCTTATCCTTGAGTAATAATATGAGAAACGCAATCAAATTACCAAATAAAAAAATTTAGAATTATGGAAATGCATTTATTTCAGCACCTCAAGCTCGTATTCGAAACAATACACATGAAATTTTCTGACTGATAAAATCATTTTAATTAGAGAATCGAAGCACATAAATAGCTCTATGAAAACTGAAAAATAAAGAAATTCTCCAAACGATCATTTTTCAAGATTACCATAAGTGTCCTTAGTCTGTTAAATGCCCTCAAACCTAAAAGAAACTGACCAATGATCAATGATTTTCGCTGTCATTTGAAAGGATTCTTTTTGAAGAAAAATCTAAATAAATGATCATACATTTTTTCTAAATTTGGTCAGTAAAAGGATTCTTTTTTCTCGCAAATTGTTGCCTAAAAAATAAAAAACTGTATTGAGAACTAAAACCATAGACTTGTTCAAAACCAGATATAAGTCGAAATAAGTTGAAACTTCATTTAAGATTACAAAAATACATTAAGAATTGAAAAACAATATCAAAACTACAAAAATACATTACAAGTCCAATATTTCGATAAAATTTGGCGCTTCAACTAATCCCATCACTTCCCTTGTGTGTCAAAAACAGAATAGAACATAGAAAAAGTTTAGATTCCGATTTCGCAAATAACAACATTTATTAAAATAGGTAAAATAGAATCTATATAATGATCATTCTAATTGATAATCATAATCTGATTATTTTTCCATCTAAGATACAGAAGCAATAATTAACGGTATGATTCATATAAACAATATTTATAAGCTTTTCGGTGACCGCATATATCGGGAAATCTTTTCTGCCATCTTCCTTTGAATATATCTCTTTTTTTCTGTATTGTTTTTAATCAATATCGAAAGTCTTTATATCAAATAAAGGATAGTGTGTAATCCGAAATTGCTTCTTAAAAGACGCATCACTGTTTTGCTTGTAGGTGTTTATGTGATGAAATTGTTATTTGTTTATTTCGGTTTAGAAAGTGTTAAGAACTTACATTCAACAATTTTAGGACTAATAGGATAAAGTTTGGAGGCTGTAATTTAAAATACGAGAGCCCTAGATACAACGTTTTTTACTTTCAATCTAAAGTTCTTAGAACGTTGTGAAGCTTGCAAAGTACAAAACGAAACATGGTAGTTCCTTTATTGAGTACGAATATGAATATAGGTGCATGATGGAAATAATAATAATATGGGGAGACATAACAGAAAACAAAATTAGCTCATTTTGCTATAAAATGAAATGTATCAAAATATTTGGAAAATTGAAGCTTCCTAATGACATTTTAAAATTTCTGAGTAAGAAAAATTGTTCGGATTGTTTTCAATAGAGATTTTTAAAAAATGTGGCTGGCACAAGTTGTACACAAGTCGAAGGAAGTCAGAAGAATCTATAAAAAAACTTGATTTTGATCGGCATTTAAATTGCTTGCTATTGATAGCAAAGTCTTTAAAATTAAAATTTATCATTTATCAATGGACATCAGATCAGAACAGGAGTATGCTGTTTTTTCAAATTTAAGCACTTTCTTATGAAAAGTATCGTCTAGGTTGCTAATACACATTAAAAAGTGACACCACACAAACACGCACAAGCTCTCACAACAATTCATTACATTAATCATATAAAACAATACTAAAGAAGAATCAATTAGAAAAGAAGAGTTAATAAACATGCACCTTGCTGTTAGCATATTAGATCATGTTATATAATATCCTGCAGCTCTTCATAGCAAACTGTTACCTTGATCATAACTTGTACGCTATACACCAATTCATATCCACTTGTAATATATTTTGTAGGATAAGATAATAGTAATAATAAGTCCTCTTCGATATATAAAGAAGACGAATTATTGAAGGAAATAAAAAAAAAATAAAGAATTCAATAAGAGTCGAATAATTGAATCAAAACAAAAACAAAAAAAAATTGAAAATCACAATGATTCGACGAAAATTATACTTTATGATAAACGTGTCATGAATTGAAATGAAATTCAGTTTAAGTGCTCACTGAAAAAAATGAAGTCGGTTTTTGCTTGTTTATATCCCTTCTAAGGTTATTAAAACCCCTCCGGAAAGTTATAAATTGCCGCTTAAAAAACGATTGTTTGTTTAAATTTAAACAATGGATGACTAGATATTATTTATTTGAACGATATATATTCTTTTGTTTTCTGATGTTGTATGTAATAGTGTTCTTACCGACCTTTATTGGTTTAGTTGACTTCTTGCCCGCCTTGTGATTAAGGCTTTGTTATCGAAAGTAAACAATTCATTTGTTTGATCTAACCGCCGTGTATTTTGGACGGAACACATTTGCTAATCTCAGCAGGAATGGTACGCTAAGTACTACGACTTAACTGACAAAAGTTTGTTTATTGAAAATTGAAATTTATGATAAAATCTTTCGTTAAAAAATAAAAAAAAACCTTCGTTTTAAGTTACGTGGTCTTGCATATGTACATATGTTTATATTTACGTTCTTTTATGATGTAGAGGAGAGGGCTCGTACGCAAATAATAATTTCTTCTGTGAGAAACTTTTTAAAAGTAAATAATTTCAAAAATTCTAAGTGTGAATGACCGCTGAAATGATAAAATTAATTTATTGTTTTGTAGGATAGGTTATGGAGAAATTAACCATGTGCTTTTATGAAATTTTCCAAGGCACGCCGCTCTTTTTTACGGTAAGTTATTTCTATTGTGTAAAATATCGTGGATAATGAAGAATAAGTAAAAAAGATTCCATTTGTTGTTTACAGAAGTCCATATTTATTTCAATAAAAACGGAAATAAAATTACTCGTTTTCCTGTTAGCATAACATTTGGCGAAGAAGGTTTGCATTATGTCTTTTAAAAATAATTTTTTAACAATTGGCAAGGAAATACCTTTAAAGTAAGTTTATCAAGGATAAATAAACCAGATGAATTTGACACGATTTATCCAAAAAAACGTAATGAAATGAAAAAAAAAAACGATACAAAAAATGCTTGAATGAATAAAACAAAATAACTTACAATTATTTTATGGTTAATTCCAAATAATTCGTTTTCTTATTGATTTTAGAATGTAAGACTATTGTGCTGAAATAGGTGAAATAGAAAATAAAATAAAATAATGTAATAGGTAAGAAAAGAAAAGAATGAAATGAATCAAAACACAACAGGATTGGACAAAACAAAACAGAACAGAACAGACCAGAACAGAAATAGAATAACAAAGAATAGCAGAACAGAATACATGATTGTTATAAGAATAGATATGAAAACGGAACATAAAATGATATATAACACTTGGCTAGCATTGATACCTAATATTTTATATACATTTACCCACATCTAGATATGCTGACTTACAAACAGACAGATACCATAACCTGAACCTGATGATTTACAACACTTCTTGGTATATCAGTTCACAACTTCTTTATATCAGCATTGCCAAATACTTGATAAATATCAATTTTGCCACAACTTACAGTTTCCTATATCTATTTTTTTTTAATACTTCAGAATTTTAATTACATATGATTATTTATTTAATGTACAATGGAAGAAAAGAATTACCTAAATAAAAGAAAATGTTTAATAATATTTTTCTTATTGAAGCCGAAAGATTAAAACAAAGCGACAAGTCGCAAATAATATCAAACAATAAATGAGTAGAGAAGTAAAATCTACGCTTACCCACACTCTTCTTATACGGACATTCTGTGATTTACACCGTGTCGTTGAAGGATTTAACGGAAATACAGGCAGCAACACATAAAGAATTTCTCAAATATGACAAAAAACGAGGCATAATTTAAAATTACCGGGTTGCACAAGAGATAATCAGCGTAAGGCGGGTATAATCTGTAGATAATAGAACACGACTCAGCTAAATTTAGCGCTCTAATCATTCATGAACCTACCTTAAGAGCTCATATTTTTGAAGATTGCTTCATCTCACTTAAGAATAAACATCCAACTACGTTTTAATATGAAAAATGCTTATAACGTTTAGTGTTTCTTTCCAACAGTACATTATTTGAGTTGGTGCTTAACGCAATAATTCGAAATAGTTGTAGGATATTCACGTAAAAAGTTTGTATAAGAAGTGTCTTGAACTTTTATTAAGATATTTTAGATCGTTCTTTGATCATATTGATAATATTGACACTGCCAATCAGAGGTTTAGAACTTCCAATTTTAAAATGAATATATGTAAAAATTGTAAAACCTGGTATCCGTGTTTTCCTTATGAAAAATTCAGAAATGATTGAAAAGATTTTCTTTTAACGTTGTAGGTACCGATGCTTGCAATATGTGAGATTAAAGGTGTTTGAAGTTGTCTTTTTTATGTGTTATCAGAGGGCGATTGTTGACAAATAGATTTGAAGGAAGTTAAAGTTCCCGATAGAGGAAGTAAGAAGATTGGTTTTATCTACTTATGCTTCGGAATGAGACACAAACATTGCTAGCGAGAAGTTACGTCATGTATGAGATATAATCAGCTTATGCTTTCAAAGGAATATATGTAAGATAAGTAGCGAGATGCCTAGGGTCTTTTTTGCATAAATAACTAATAGAATGGATGTAATTCAAAGAATAACCAAACCATGACGTATTACAATCCTTATGGTGTTGACCACTCAAGGTCTTAATGCCCTTAATGCTCATCAACTATATAAAAAAGCATAGCTTTTAAACGTCCAAATTTTATCGGACCTATTTCGATTTTCAGTGGTGCGTCCTGCTAAAAAGCTTGTCAAATCAAAGTCTTACGATATTATCCTTCATTTGAATGGTCTCTTTTCGCCGAATGAGTCATATAGAAATTGAATTACCAGTTCCTTATTCTTAAAAGTTGTTAAGTCAATAACAGAGGGACACGTGATAAGGTACGCGGAACGTAAGGCATTTTGATGTAAGGGATGTAGGAATTTTCCTCATCAATCCGCGTTTTTGAGATGATGTTTTTAAATGATGTGGGACGCGAAGCGGAAATACATAGGGGACGAAGGACGGGGAGCAAGAATGCATAAGGGACGCGGGATGGTCACCCCCTGTATCCCCTCCCTACAATAAGGGATAAGCTTCTAATGACAACTACAAGCGTAGAAGATTTCTGTTTGAACAATAGAATTTCTGTTACATTTCCCAAAAAACAACAGGATTTCTAGGAAAGGTATATAGTCCAACCTCCATAACTCGAACTCTCCATAACTCGAACTTTCCGTAAATTGCCGGTTCCGTAGAGAAATACACCTCTATAACACGAAAAAACTTTTTTTCTGAAATGTTTTCAAGAAGAGTGAGAGAAAATAGTCAAATACATTATGTTTATAAATCCTCATTGTAATTTCGTATTTTGTATATTTTTATTTCCATGCCTTTGATACATTTTTAAATAAATTTGATGCTGTATTATATAGTATTTCATTCACCGTTAACACATTTACGCATTTAATAAATTTACAAGAATGGACAGTGAAATTCAAAGAAATAGAACATAAATTACACAAATAAAACATCACAAAAACCAATTGGATAAAAATCTATCTTTACCAACTGGCGCACAATAAACAGATAAAAGAAAATAAAGAAAAAGTGAAACCGGTAAAGGAAAGTAAGAAACTCAGCGCAGGAATAAACAGGGAAGTTCAGTTCTTTGTGAATCGACCGGGATTACGAATAAAAATAATATCGTGTTTCTTAGGACAGAGGAATTATCTTCATCATTCATTTTGTAATGACCATATAGTAAAAGATGAGGTAAGTCAATAAGGTTATATTTATCTAAGATGGGATTTAAGTCATTGAATATCTAGAAGTAGGATTTTGGGTGCATTGACACATATCATCAACTGAATCTAAAAAGTTATGATAATTCTTATAATTCTTTAATGGGCTTACTTAGTCCTTCTCTTAATTGACATATCCAAATTAAACCTTGAAACTCGTGAATGTTGAATTCTTCCTTTTTCTCAGGTCGCAGTAATTTGACAAGGGATTTTTTGAAAGAGGCTAGGGAATGAGCTGATGTAAAGGCATGCCCTAAGTATTGTTAAAGGTTCTATAATATTCTATAATAAAATATATTGTTACGAAATATATTTTATTTTAAATCGGGTTTTTAAATGTTTAAACATTGATTTCGAAGTTGATGAAGTTCAAGAAAATATGTATTAGACATCATGTACCAGTTATTTACTCGATGGATCACAGTGAAATTTCCTTGATTTTAGACCTGTTCTGCGAAGAAATCATCAAAAAGGGCCCTGTCACAATGGGTTTTGTTCTGAGTTCAGATCCTGTACAGTGTATGGAATGAACACCGGTAAGTTGCACGATCAACCTGAATATTTTCTGACATAGGTGAACGGTGGATAATTCAACGGGGGGCTGATACTGGGCACCGAACAGTTGTTTTTGCACCCTGATTTTTTTTTATCATTTCTTTCATAAAATCCTTTCCGCAATTTGTTTATCGACATTTTCGTCTTTCAGTGGTTTTGATCTCCTCGACATTGGAAACGGAAGACTTGACGATACACTCATTATGTGATCGGTTTAAGTATTTCAAAGAATGATTAATTTCACGAGAGATCAGTGTGTGCACAGCCTCATATAAACCACATCGGGTTTTTATGTTATTATATGTCTTGTTAAAAATACAGGTGGCTTATTCAAGAGGAAGATGATATACACTTTTTTAAAAAAAATGGCATAAGCGCAATAAGTGCAATTAGGAAAGAAACCATGATGGCATGCGGCTTTCTAGAATTTAATCGAATTTGAGCGGTAGTTTTAACTACTCTGAAATATTGAAGCTAAAAAACTTTCAATTGAATCAAAAGGTTGTCAGTCGGGTCAGTCCATACCATTTAAGGGAAATCGGGTAGTTAATTGGTACCTGACGAAACACTAGATGGGGCTAAGCTATGCATGACTGTCCCATTAAAAAGGGGTAAAATATATCTAAAATTGTATCATCTAATTGTGGAATATACATAGTGGAATGTGATAATTCGTCCTGGAATGTTCTAATATACCCTGAAATATCATAAATGTCCTGATCTTCCCTGATATGTCTTAGTCATGGAATATTCTGGATTGTCATAATAAGTTCCGAAATTATCTATATTTATCATATAGGTGATGATTAGGCACGATCCAAAATACTGTTTCAACTCAAAACGCATATAATTTATTTCTCTGCTTTCTTAAACAATTGTATTTGTTGAATGTATAATATTTTCTGCAATGTTAATTAATTTCTTGAAATTTCCGAAGCATGCCATAGTTTGTCTTTGATTGATTTTTTCTATTCATTAATTGCGATGATTTATCCCAAGTGCTAGAATATGTCAAATTACCAGCCCTAAATTGACCTTGAATGCACTAAAATGTCCGAATTTGTCCTTGCAATATCCAAAAATGCCCCATGATGTCCTAAATGTCTTAAAATATTTATAAATGTCATTAACTGACAATGAATACACCCTGAATTAGTGAATTGGTCAAACTCGACCAGGGGAAACCCCCAGTAAAAAATATATTACCCCGTTGGAAATAAAAAAATCTGGCTCAATCCGGAAGAAACTCAAATCAATGACACGATGAAAACTTCCTGTGACCCGGTGAAAATTGGTCGTGTCACCGGGTCTTTTTCTCAGAGTGCTAGAGTGAAGTTATAGCATGTAGTATGAGGGCATATAAAAAACACAGTGACTATCCAGCAGATAAGCGTGTTATACCGTGGAAAGCAGTATAATATAGATATATAAAAAAAGACTGGTGTTGTTTTGTTTACGTGCATAATGTCAACTTTATTATTATGTAGGGAGTTCAATCGCGCTATATTTACGGAAAGTTCAAAATATCGGAAAAAGTTTATGATCCGTTTTTTTAACCCGATAAAAATGGTCCTAATTTGAATAAGTATTCCCTTGAATTGAAAAACCTATTCTTCATGCTGTTTTTTGCGCAATTTGCAGAAGAGATAAACGAAAATTTGTTCACCTGAAGAGATTTCTGTACTCAGGTATTTTTCCATATAATTCAACTTTTCCAGGTAAGAATCACATGTTGAAGACTTTTAACGTCACCTTCAAATTCTCTTCACTCGACGAGTTTAAAACTAATACCTGCGAAAAGAAATTTGCAAAAAATATGTTTCTAGAACGGGAATAGGCAAAAAACTGATATTTTTACATAATTATGATGTCATAATTATGCATACGTTTTTTTATTACAATAGGCAATTAAATTTGTACAACATACAACGCGATTATCGATTATCCTTCAGATTTTTGAAGTATAAAGGCATATTATTTGCTGATTAAGCAAAAAGTTGCAATACAAAAATATTGTTTTATTTTGCACCTTTTGGCCAATAACTCATGAAATAATTAACCGATTTTATTGATCGACCCATCAATAAAAAGAAGATTTTACGCTTATTCTAATGGTATATTGACCCCCCTGTCAAGCACCAAATAACTTTTTGTAAAATGAATTTCCTCTCCCATCCGCTTCCAAACTACAAAAAACATGTTTGGTACTATGATCGTGCGGACACTGCCCTAATCAATTAAAGCATCCAAAACTTTGACTGGATTAATGAGCTTGGAAAATTTAACAATCCTACCGATCAAGTTGAATTTTTTAAC
>JAUKPT010001828.1:0-14380 GCA_032273505.1 Nanomia bijuga | reverse complement strand
ATAATACTTACTATATGAATTTATATTACGTACGGTTTTTGTAGATTTATTATGAATTAGATTTTGAAGAGAAAACAATGTCCCAGTGAGAAATTGTTCCCTTTTTTGATGTCCCAAAATTGTCAAAAGATTCTCACCCAGTGGAATTTAGGTGGACTTGATTGGCACGGTTCAATTTTCTGCTATGTCCCGGTCGAAAATACGATGAAATATTTGTCCCAGTCATTGCCAAATTGAATATATTTCCAAATGTTAACAATTTTTGTCACAGTTAACAGTTACTGGCTATAATATGTCTCAGTCAAAATTTGTCGAAATTTTGTGATGTCCCGGTGGAATTTAGACGTGTCTCGGTAGAAAAAACACCCAACAGCTAGTGTCCCGATGGGAATTTAGATGAAAAACTATTTACAAACTGATAACAAAAGGTTGCCAATTCGAAGACAATGTCGTAAATGAATGATTGCGAGTAAATTACTACGAAACAGGCGCACATGAATGAAACAATGCAGTAGCTACTACACCTCTGTAAGTAAAAATAATGAATTAGACAACTATCCAAAACTCTCATAATAGGTAGTGAAAGAAGGCTGAAGTTTGAAGTATGTCTTATCTAGTGTTTTCCAGGTACCAATTAATCAACAGACTTCCTTATCTTCCTCGCATGTCATGCTTAACCTGTTGGCATTGCCTAGTGTTTTTTTATGTTCCTTAGTTTCTCCACCTCGTTACAGTCCCAACAAACAGTCCTTGAATTTGTTCTTTCTCGTCAGTATGTTTTCATGCTGAATTAAATTCCTTTGTTTTAGCAAAGTCATACGATTTTCCGCTTGTGGGAACGGGAAATCAAACGACTAATGTTTTCAGGTTCTTAAGCTGAACTATCAACCATTTCTTTTTTTGAAAAGATTAAGTGACGCAAGACAAACAGGCTCTGTGGAGAACATAAATTTCATCATGTGTGGTTAGCCCAAGCAGAGATAAGATAATTGATTTCAACATTATTACATGTTTTTGCTACTCGGATCCAATAAAACTTGCCGCTTACTAAAAACACATGTCTCTCTACTTTATCAAAATTTTACATGTGAAAAAGAAATTCTGCTCACATAAATGTCATCATTTGTGGCTAGTCCAAACAGGGATAAGATATCAGCTTGCTACACTAAACCAGCTGTTGCATGCAAGTCTACTTGTTTGTAGAAATATGGAAAATTTCTTCTTATTCCTTTCACAATTTCCACCCGTTTAAATCTTTATCAGCAAATTTTGGGTCTTTTTTTCGCAATTTGCGTCATGAAAGTAACGAAATTTGAGAAATTCTCATGGCAAACCTTGCTTCAAATAAAATCAACTAAACCAAAAAGACATTATTCTCTATTCATTTGTTTGGAAAGAAATTCTGTTTGGATGCGTGTTTCATTATGCATTTTGCTAGCCCCAACTAAGATAAGATATTTCATAACAGTTACCATTACATTCCCAGCACGAGCTCTTACATAATTCTGCTATTCGAAGCCAACAAAACATGACGTAGTCATTTCATCAAGTCTTGAAAAAAACTATCTAATGTGGCTGTTTCTTTGGATATCTTTTAGGTAAAGTTTAGGAAAAAATGTGGTGATATACTTTATTATTATCCCTATCAAAGGTTTCGACCGTCTATCCCTTAACTGAAATCATATAAGGCGAGCGAGCGGAGGTCACTGATGAACGCTTAACACTACCTTTTTAAATGGGTAAAATCGCAATAATTTGCTTTGAAATTGAGTGAATTCAATGACATTTCATGAATTTAGCCCTCTCAAAATATAATTACTGGATTTTTTTTTTTTTTGGGGGGGGGGTGGTAGTATTGACCCCGTTCCTTCTCTCAGCTGCGTACCACGCATGAGCCATAAGCATTTTATGGCTGAAAAGGTGCGAAGCTTTTGACATAACGCTAAGCATGCCATCAGCTTGGAAACGTTGACTTAAGGTAAGATTATAATATGGTTTGTGATTGTTTTGATAAGAATCTGATTGAAAATAACTAATATTTGTCGAGGGGTAAGTCACTCGAAATTTAGTGTGCGAGATATTTGATTGATTTTTTTGATTAGATAAATTCTTTTGTTCTGAAAAAAGGAACTTCTTTACACATTAGTTTTATCATGTGCGTCTAGCCCGTAACACAGATAAGATCTAAATCCTATAGTCCGGACTAAACCAAACATTACATGTCAGCTATAGATATCGTTTGGGTCTGTTTAGCACATATAGATAAGAAACACATGATTAGATGGATATCTAATGAAACCAAATAATTACCTTTAAAAAAGTGGCTAGTAACTGTCATTGTTTATAATTAGATTAAGCCATGCTTTATGCAATACTTAATTTGTTTTCGGTTTTACGGAAATTGTAAAACTGCATAACAATAATTTCTTATCTAAATCTTGAACTCTTTCTCAAGCGTAGGCGTCTTTTTACGAAAAGTTGTTGCATGATAGATTTTTTGAATAATTTTTTAACTTTTTTGAGTACCAAACTTTTGGGGTTACTAGCAAAATGTGTGTACAAGATTTCTGATTTCTGGAGTTTTCTTAAAATTATTATGGGTCTGAGATTTTGAAAAATCGGAATACTGCGTACCAATGGTTTCTTTATCAACATGAAACTCTCAAGCTAGGTGCCTTTATGAACCATCTAGCAAAACATTGTTATTGTATTTAGATGATTGACACTAAACTACCATTCTATATTGGACTGCAAGGCTATCGTTATTCGACAACTTCTTGCAAAAATTACTGACTTTACACCCCCTGCCTCAGTGCCCCGTGAGACCCCAGTGGCTACCCCGGTAAGAATCTGTCAAAAATCAACATCCCGGTCTCTTATAGCAGACAAATTCTATTTTTCTCATTATTATGGGATTAAATGATTTCATAAGGGGATGATGAGAAGAATTTTTTTATGTTCGATATGAGTTAAATAAAATCTATTTTAAATTACTTTTTTAGTGTTTTCTTTGGGATTGTCTTCAGGTAAATTTGTTGTCTCATTGGTCTAAAATTGCATCGTTAAGAATATTTCTGATTGATTTCTAAATATTTAAGTGAACCAATCAAAACCTTTATGATGTAATTTTTAACCAATCGAACGGGAAATTTACCTATAATTTGTACAGTCTGTATCTTAACGAACAAAAAAATGCACAAGGACAAAGTCCACCATAATTTCAGAAGATATAAAACCTTGTATTTCAAATATTCGTGACCTGATTCACTAAAATGACTAAATGAATTTAACCCCGAAAGATTCGTATCACCGTAAGCTTTATGTTTATTCCTAAATCGAATTTTTGGGGTTTAATTATCAGATTTGGGACTTTAATGAAGTTTCATAATCTACACATAACCATTACAAATGCAGTAAATTCTTTGAATAACCACGTGTAGGATTTGATTGACATGTAGAAACGCTAGCCCATTATCATTTGATTAAATGGCGTCGCTCAAAAAACGCCTATATCAACCGCAATCATTTGTTGGTTGAAAAGGCTAATGCAAATATTGTTATCGCTAGCAGCACATGAAAGCATGACAACGATGAATTTTACCCAGATTTGAAAGGTTCTATCTATCTATCTTTAGAATAACACTTAGTTATTTTCACCAATAAACTACAACAAAATGGGCAAACATTGGGTGCAATATAAAGTCGAAGTTGTCAATCATTTTAGATTTCGAAAGCAAACAGTTTTCAAGGTTATAAGATTGACCGACCAACCGAGAGAACACTACTTCTGGAGGAAAGAAGTGCGAATTTGACTTGTATATCAAGTAGCAAACAGTTAAGGCCTTTTTCTAGTAAAGATACTTTACTGTTCGGCCTTCTGACGTCAAAATATAAAGAAATAGATGATTGACAAACATATCTTGCTCACTTATTGAATGTCAGAGCATTTAGCTAGAAGTTGCACAAATCAGATGTCTGGATGCTGCAGAATTCCATATATTTTTTTGGAAATTATTGATATATCAAGGTTTCTGCGGCGGTTTCTAATGTTCACTTTAAAATCTATTTCAAAAGTCTGGTCAGATGAGAAGACATGTGCAACTTCTCATACTTGCGATGAGTGTTTTAACTCAGAATATTTTACAAATGAGAGCCATCAATCTCCAGGTTATAATTATGCAAGCAAATGTTTGATAAAAGCAAGGGGAACTGGAGAAAAATGAAGAATACAATACAGGTCAACAAGAAAGAAAGGTCCTGACATTCGGTTACTTTGGAAGATTTTGATCAACTATCCAAGTCATTAATACCGTTTTTTCGTCAGGTCAACCCATGTTATGTGATGAGTTGAGTTAGTCAGTTGGTACCTGACAAAACACTAGATGGAACTTCAGTTGGTGGCATCTTCATGACTGTTCCATCATAAGTGAAAACCTTGTAACGTCTTTAACTCTTAGTTTTTGACCAAATTCTACTTGAAGATCCAGTTACAATTCTAATTAAGATGTTTGATTTTATGTCACATTCCTCTTTAATAGAATTTTTTGTCATCTGCCATTAAATGTCAAAAAATATAAATGCTTTCTAATAAGATAACTTTGACTGGGTTGGATTTGTGGCCTTGCACCAGCGCCTAAACTGGTTTTGCGTATCTTTTGTTAATGAATAACCAACAGCCACTTCCAGTTAACCCATTTTAGCATCTCAAACTAGTCAAAGAGTAAAGTGGACTAGTATTTCCTGGTCAGGTGAGATAGTAGTTTTGACCAGTGCAAAATGATATATGTTCGTTTTGTCATTGAGTTCTTATGAGATTAACATTTCGGACTAACTCAATTCTAAAATAATACATAAATCTTGGTTTAGATTAATTTACCTTCTCATGTTTTAAAGCCGTACTCACTTTCGTAGCCTTTTACCTTGAAACTACTCCATGGCCTCGCAGTTATTGTGAGCTAGAATTTTCAAGATTTTTAGTCGGCCTATTATGGCCAACGCAGTATGAAGAAATTAAAGCAGTGTGTAGTGTAAAGAAACAAAGTAGCAAAACCAAATTTGCTTCGATATTAGTAAAACTTAATTCAAAAGAATCCTTAACTTACATCTCAAATCACTACAAGCCTTCTCTTAAAACTTTCCGGGACGAACTCGTAACGAAACATTAATAGACGGATTTTAGCTAACTCCAAATGATTCCAGGCAAATCTAGGTAGTCCAGGCTGGTCCAGATGGTCGTTCACTAACAGAAACAAACGTTAAATCACAAGAGACTGTTTGTCTTTAGTGAACCTAGCAGCAACATACACGTTCTTTTTATACAAGGACATGTATTCTTAATATGATATCTCGCTTAGTTAACCTACGTATCTTATAGAGAGGTCTACAGAAAGTATTACTCATTAATTTGACAGATTCTGTTAGGAAGCAGAAATATTACACAATAATTTTTTCGGTAAAATTTTGTCAGTTCCCTTTACTGCTCTAAGTAACCGACGGTAACACTTGTTAGAGCAATAATAGCTTTTGCAAGTCTAATCTTGCATAACCTTTACTTAGGCCACGGAAAGTTAATTCTTTAGAATAACGAGTCCATCTCATTTGTATGAGAGCTATATCAAAGCTTTTCATTCGAAATTTGCCGCGTCAAGTCGATTTTTGCACCCTCCTATAAAGTATAAAATATTATCGAAAAATACCGTAATTTATAAAAATTAATTGTCTATTTATTATACATTACATATTATTATTTATTATTCTACTAATGAGGAAAAGAAGATGTCCTGTGAAAAATACGTCAAAAATACCTGCGTCTCGCATTGGGGTTTTCTGTCAATACCCTCCTTTAAATTTTCATGGCCCTTATAAAAAAATGGTAAATGCTATCTTTAAAGGTCATCGCTTAACTGATTTTAGGAAGCTTGCCAAAAATCAGATCAAAAGAAATTGACCTGAATTTGAAACATGTAAGTACCTCATTAATTCAAGACGTAGGTCTGTCTATCTACGGTTGTTACCTAGTCGCTCTATTCAGTTCAATTAATTTTGGTATAAAAAAATTACGATGGTGCAACTGGGAATTTGGGTCACGGTCTCTAGAGTATAGCAACTACAAACCTTATCACCCCTGCCCCCCTGCCCCTCCAAAAGTCCACCGGGGTTAAAATTTGTACAGAAACTTTAACCGGAATGGATAAAATTCTTATCGGGACAAGAAATTAATTTGGTTTAAGTGATAAAAAGTGTTAAAGTACAAAATGAACGCAGAAATTTATGATTTTCAAAAGTTCACCGAGCGGTAATTTTTGACAGATATTCTAACCGTGTTGGATCTAATCTCAATAGACTTTATCTTGACCAAATTTAAGTATGATAAAAACATTTTAAATAACTTGCCAAAACTCTAAACAATAGAAATCGATGTGAATTTAAAAAATCCTAATATTTAAGCACCTACCTAACGCCTCATTAGCATGTTCACAGACCGTCAGAGCTCATGTGAATTGAAGAAATGCTTATAATTCTAACAGAACATGTTATCAGCATCATATGACCTACAGGAATCTATACACGATCAGAAAGGCAGATCCGGTGGGGTACCTAAACGGAAATGTAAGGAATATTACGCACTCAAGCGTTAACATTTTAGCTGTGACTCAAACCTCTTTATGTAGCATTAAATAAACAACTGTTTGTAAGTTTGCAGATTTTTATTATAAGTAAAAATTAATATTGGAATCCACGGAATCCAAGGTAAGTTCATTAGTATTAAGAATTTCTTATAACCATATAGCGACCTCTACTTACAAGAGATCGCCATACTTATCGCTTATTAATCAAGTATCTAGTCCTGGTGCAAGAGACAATTTTGATAAAAACTGGCGCAGTGATATTAAGAGTTGGGGATTGACCAAAAATTATAGAACTGATTTGTTGGTTCGAAATTCTTTTGGTTCACTTAGAAATGTCAATCTTTCCTTGGTTCCTTTTCTAGAAAGGGTTCATTAGCATTAAATCTCAAGTGAAACAACTAGTTTTTTAAAGAAATAATTTTCAACCAATGGAACAACGAGTTTACCGATAATTTTTAGACAACCTCTTTATGCAGTCCAAAATACCACATACCCTGTAGCCTGTAGTAGGGCTTAGCAGAGTTTAACAAGGTATACTCAAGCTAGTGAATTTTTCAAAGGGTAAAATAACAAGCGGTGATGTTTTTACGGTGAGTGATGAAATTAAGGTGCTCGAGCAAAGAAAATGTATTACCCTTGTTAAGGGGAGCTTCATGATATTTTGCTGATCTCAATATATCCTTACATTTTTAATTGCTCTATTATAACGTCTAAACAAGAAAATAATAGTTATTAGGAATGCATTATCAAGTTGGCGACATTGTTATGCGTAAATGCGTTAGAATTTGAAATTTGCATGAAAGGTTTTTGCGCTATGCAACTATGTACGGAGAAATGAATATTGAGAATCATTATAGACTCCATAGGCTAAATGGAGCTATAGTACGCAGAGTAGCTATGCTACATTTATGACTGTTCCCTTTGAAAGTAGCTTCCTTTACCCCAGTGAGAAGAGTCTTCAGTAGTGGTTTATCCACGTCTTCATGCTGCACTAGGTAGAAAGTATCACCAATTTTCTTTAAGCTTTGTTTTATGATTTTCATCCATTTTCATGACATTCCTGATAGAGGCAGTATATATTAAGCTCTACTAACGGGGATGGATCAACATTTACATTTACGACACATACAACATTTAACATTTAACGGAATCCATTGCCGAATTTAACGCACCACAAGGGATCACTTGTGGCGGACATTATTTCAGTTATTGATTTGATTAAATTACGGGGATCCGGAGGGATCGAACCCGGGTCGCTCCATTGAGAAACCTGCAACTTAACCACTGAACCAATGCGCCGGACCACTGAGCTAATGCGCCGAGAGTATCAAATGAGGAGTTTGTTGGAATTTTATCAAATAATTGACTGCTTTTGCGGCCAATTCGGGAAAAAGATTGACCGAAGTTATAAATTAGTTAATAATTAATAGTTTGAATAAATTAAAAAAAATGGAAGAAACTAGTTTTTCAAAACTCATAATTCGCAGTTAATTATAGTGATTTTAATTAACTGCTACAGACTGCACTCAACCCAGTGAGAGGTGGTGATCTAAAAAAAAATTATCATTTTATAATTTGAAGAAAAAATCGACACTGTTCTTTCATAACTTTTTCTAAAATATTGATAGCAAGACAAATGTTAAAAACTAATAACCAAATGCTGTAACCTTTCTATATTTACTTATTGTATTCAAAAAGTAACCCTAGTTTCTATTCCTTCATCGATCCGTACGATTTTTTGTTTACGCCGAAGTCTATTTTGACGTCAAGGCACTTTGAAATCGAAATATTTTTTATCTCAAAGTAATTAGTTCATAGTTGCCAAAATTTAAGACCAGATGAAACGATTGTTTTCTGAGGGGGAGCTCTTGCAGCACCCTTTGGTTTTACAAGAGCATAAAATCTCGGCACTGAGACGGATAAAGAATAAAGAATCACATAAATATTTCTGCGAAATCTCGACTTAAATTTATTTTAATCTATTAGATTAAAGAAACATTATACAACAATAGCGTACAACCTGAAGGAAAACCAATCACGAACTGTGTCGTCATCCTGTTAAACATGAACCACCTGCGTCTTTTAATAGACCACAACAAATCACATGAGATCAATGCTTCTGGGCATGTTTCCAAAAAATAACTAATACTTAATAAATACAATGTCGATTTATTTTAGTTCTAAAGAAAATCAACTGCATCAACATATGGCACGTCTTTAACATTGAGATAATTTTAAAGAGATTTGAGTTAATTTGGTAATATTGAGTCTACTGAAGAAGCGATAGAAGAGCTTCGAGAACATCCAGCAACTCGGAGGTATTTGAGAAGAAATTTGAGGAACGTGGGTGAAAAAAAGTGACTGTAAAAAGCGTCGAGACAAGTGGGTTTTCATTCGCCCTGTCATTCAAAAGGATATAATTGATATCATCTAACTGTTGGCATGTCCACCAATCACGATGAAGGTCAGTGAGGCATGCTTATCTGCGTTTATTATTTTGAGATGGTTTTTCGACGTTTGTGAAGGTAAGTTTCCTTTTTTCTTGTTCACAAGAGATTCACTGACTTGCCCCTGTTACCTTTACTCTGAGTCCCTGCTTTATAAGGTGTTGAAAATACTTCTATTACGATATATGCCAACCCCTGGACGCGATTTTTTTGTTCTTAATAATTCGACAGAACAGATCACTCATATATATTCTATTGTTACATCGAGCATCATTATGAAAGAGATTTATGTTTGTATGAACTTGGCCAGAAGCTTCCGTTAAACTATAAATACATTTTTTTTTTAAATCATATGACTTTTGTAAAGCCTAAAGGCAAAATAGTGGCAAATTATAGTTCATTTTTCCTATCAGAAACCTTTTTATCAGAAGTATGCAGAGAGGGAGGTTCACTGTGCCCAATCAACAATTTCATGAATGGTGCACATCATGTTATAGTGGTTTTTCAGCTTAACTCAATCAACATAAGGACAGTTTAAGTTGTTGATTAAGGTTTTGCAAGTAAAGCGATGGGTTGGAAATCTTTAGATTTTTTCATATACCTTCTTAGAAGGAAATGTGGATATTTTCATAAGTAAGTTGGTCGACTGTAACCAATGCCGATCCGAGGCCTACTAAGGGTTTGCGCGAATCTTATCGCAGGTTTTCACCACTTGCTCTAGCGCGTCATATATTTAATGCTGAGTGTTACACAGGAGTACGAGTACCAGCTTTCAAGTCTTTAGTCTGATCCAACTGGGAGCTGAACCCACGACCTTGCGGACAGAAGGCGAACACTCAATACATACCATTTTATCACTATCACCATCACGGTCACTATTCGTCATTATTTCAGTCTAATATTTTTCAAAAGCGTGGAAACTTTCTTAGGATGCTCCGCAGGTCTAGCCCTATAGCTTTTTTGCTACCTTGCCTAAATGCTTAACCCTATTTGGACTAGGGGGTGATTCCGCCCCCCTAGTGGTTTTTGTTCAATAACTCAAAAATGGAAAAAGATTACGCCTCATCCTTTTCTAAATTTTAGTTGTATTTAGTTTTACAACTCTTTGCAAGGTTTTAGGTCAATTGGACCCCCTGTCGGAAGTTAGAGGACTTTTGTCAGGGGTAGGTACGGATTTCTCTATATTTTCAATACATTTTAACCAAAACAAAACACCTGATATCTTTTGTTTGGATAATGATATGAGGCTATTCTTTTCAAGATATGTTTATGGTGTTATGATAAACATCTCCACAAGTTTTTTTGAAATTTATAGCTAGTGACGTCATTTTCTGGCAATTGACAGGTTTTTCCGTACATATATAGAAAATATATAATGACGTCATCACACAAAATGATGGCGTCAGCAAAATAATCGACCAAAATTATTTTCTTTGAATTTTTAGGTAGAATATACCAAGAAATATAACTCCTAGAGTCTCAATCCAATTGCATTAAACAAACTGCAATTGAACAAATGTATACACATTTTACTTCTAATCGCTCTTTCCCAGTAATGCTTTAATTGGTTTAGACCAATATTTTATCTCAGACTTTACAGGATATACAAAGGAAACCTATCTATACAATCTATAATTAATCTAGGCCAACTAAAGAGCAAACTTGACCTCGGACAAAGCAGATTAACTTGTAGTTCTATTCTTAACACATTAACCTATTCTACTCTAATCATCCCTTAAGTTTTACTATTAGCCACAAAGTATAAAGACATTTGATCCGATTCTGTGATGCTAGATATGAATGGATGAATGTGAGCAAATCTTTTCCTGCAAACCAATCACCACTGTCCGAGAAAATGTATTTTTTCTTGTAAGCAAACAAAGTTTTTTTTAGACAGGTTCCTGCAAAAAGTAAAATAATGCAGGATAAGTATATAGTATTGTGCAAAAGTTTTCTTGCAAACACCGCTATGAGTGCTATCAACGTTTTCGGATACTGCTTATTAAACCATTTAGATGGAGAAAGCTACATTTCACTTTTGGTGGGTCGCTCAAATAATTCGTTAACACAAAATTCAGACTTTTTCACTTTATCATTTTATCATTTTATGTAGGCATGTATAGGGGCCTATTAATCATTGGTATACCTACTTATCTCATGAGCGTTTTGTACACGTACCTACTCAATGTAGGTTTAGTAGATATTCAACAAGTAAATAAGACTTCAACAGATTAACTTATTTTGCTTTTTCTAACTCTTTAACTAATCAACGCTTATTTCTTAAAGTGGTCACAAAATACATGCTAGATTTTGGGATGCTAAAAATACATTAAATGCGAAGGAAAATGTCTCAGAATTAGCTCCCTAATCTGGTTATCTTAACCACCAAGTGATTGCCTTCAATTTAAGGCTAAATTTGTTATTTTATTGGTTGAAAATTAAATCATTAAGAATCTGATTGGCCACGAAAATGAATGAATACAAGTGAGAGCAGATAACAGTAATCGTGTTACCAAAACCAACAATTTATTTCCCATTAAAGGATTAAGACAACAGCACGTCCTACTATGCTTCAGATCCACTCCTCCCATCATCGAAATCATGATGGCTTCCGTTTTATGTAGGGTTATTCTTGTAAACTTGGAATGTAGATCGTATATTTTAGAAGATAGGCTGGTTTACCTTTCTGCACTCCAATCTATATACAGCAAAGCCTTTACTTAACCAATCTATTCACGGCCAGCTTAAGATATATATTAAGCTGGTCATGTTCTATTTCACTCTTTTAGGACTTATTTATCTAAACTGTGTTTACGTTTTAACATGCTTGAATTATTCTATGGATAGTAACTTATTTCATGATTTTATATGGGAAAAATATTTTTTTGAATCACTTAATCCTAGTCCTATGAACAACGAATTTGGCCAGAATATAAAAGTTCCAGGGAAACGGTAGGTGGTATGACTCAAATGTCTTTCCATATAAGATGGGGTTAAATGATCCTATTACTATTGTATTTACTCCTATTACTTAGTACCTATCTGCGAATAGCGATTTACTTATTTCCAAATTCTCTAATACACCGGAATTGTCATTAAAATTGTTTTCATTTCTTATTAGCCCAGGTAGCTTGGGACAATGATCAAGATAATTACAAGGCTTTCTGACTAGAATGGGTATAAAGAAAATGGCTAATCTTAGATCCATGTAAAAATAATTCAAATCGAATAAAAACAACGACTTTTCTTTTTTTCTAGGATGTGTAGATAACCGCGTCTGCAAGTACTACAAGCCGTATAAACAATTCTACTGCAACCACCAATGGCTGAAAGGTAACTGTCCAAAAATGTGTGGTTATTGTACACCAGGTAGGCGTTTCAATATACCTTAGTTACTTATATACACAGCTTTACGAAAACAGGTTTGATATGAAGAAATGTTTCTTGTAAATAAAATGAACATATATTTATGGAGAACAATACTAAATATAGTCAAAATTTGATAAGAAATGTCTCGCTTAAGCGTCGCATTTCACAATGTAAGATGCAGTCGGCGGCGCTTATTCAAAAAGAAGACTAACATCTCCGGCGCTTATTCAGAAGGGTATATATTCCGAATCTTTTCCCCATACCATTTTCCAATTTATTCCCTGTTTTAGGGTTTGAAACAATAGAAAACAGTAGAAATCACTTATTTCTTCCCTTTTTCTATGATTTTGTTGAATTTTTTCCCCACCCCCGGGTGCGCGCTTTTGGACAAGATATTTTCCTGTGCTTATCCAAGAAGGGGTCTGGGCGCTTAATTGAGGGCAGCGCTCAATCGAGGACTTACGGCAATGTCCTTCCTAGTTCTGAGCTGTAATACCATTCCTACTTAATTTCAATGGCACAAGGCGATGGACGGTCCACACATTACCTCTTACCTGGCTTCCTTATACTCTTAAGAACGCCATTGATGTTTAGCTGTTGACACTTACATTGTTTTGAATATTTTTGTTTAATTTCATCACATTTCAGTGTGCAAGGCTGCTGACCACCCTGCGTGTGTGGATTATGGGAACATGCCACAGTTCTACTGTCCGCACAAATGGTTGAAATCAAACTGCAATCAGATGTGTGGAAGATGTGCAGCAAGGGAAGGTGAGGCTTATATGACAACAAACAAAAGCAAATATAATCAACCTTACAGGGGTCAGCCCTATTGTTAAATCTCTCCCCCAGGTAGACACATTTTCCCCACTAGTCAATAACATAAAGCTCTCTCGAAGGTTTCCAGGGAAATAGCATAGACAAATTTTCCCCGACTAAATATTAATTACGAAACACAAGTATGTTAGAATATACCCATAGCGTGCTATAATAACAGGCCTCGTCACGATGCATACAAATCTAGTTTAGTGCATTACTGTAATTCTTTTGACCTGATCTTTTAAGAGCGACTTTATATTATCAAATAATGTCTTTAGAATTCATTTTCAGAAAAAATGGTTGAAAGTTCGTGATATTGTCAGGTATTTTCGCTTTTACTTAAGCATTCAAACACTCACGAAAAAATGAAAATTATGACTTTTTGTTTTAGGGACAGTTAGATGTTAAGCTGGTCTTTAACTACTTTTAGCTGTGTATAATAAAAGAGATTGCGTAGGGGCAATATTAACTTCAAACGTGTTACGATATTCGATATTTTAGCAATAGTATATTGTTTTTGTGCAAAAAAACTGAACTAGTTTTTATGCATAGTGGCGAAGCCTCCATATTCAGAAAAAGTTCTTTCAACCTTTTTTTCTATCTAACCTAGCAATAGCAGTCTTAAAACTTCGTCGTTTCTATGTGTATGAATCGGAAGAGGGGTGGTAAATATACCCCCTTCGACATTTTCTTTATTTCCAAGCTATCTATTACTTTTCATAAAAAGCTATTTGGCATGCCTCTAGAGAGATCCCTTACAAATGTTACTGTTATGTGCAAAGATGTTAATTACTTTTCTTGATAATTGCCGTTTTCTAACACTCACTATAGTAATTAAATATTCTCTTCTGAGATAATCCGTTTCATAAAAGAAGAAAAAAAATGAATAAATACACTTAAACATCTTATCAAAAGCCTCTCTGACAACGTGAAAACTCAGCTGTTCATTTGCAAAGAAATATTTTAGGCCAAAAAAAAAAAAATTGTGTTTAGGGTAACGGAGGGTGACATGCAAGAGGGTCGGTCGGTCGGGATTTCTTTTTTTTTTCTTTTTTCTTTTTTTTTTTTTACTCGTAATCATTTCAAATGGCCAAAATGGGAGAGGGTAAACAAAGA
>JAUKPT010001827.1:0-14383 GCA_032273505.1 Nanomia bijuga | reverse complement strand
ACTACACGTAGAAACGAAGTTTTGTGCCAGATTTTATCACATCACGATGATTTTTACGGAAATAAACCAGGGGGGGGGGGTAGTTTTTACCCCCCCCAGTAAACGAACGTACATAAAAAAGCCCGCTAAGTATAGGGTTAAGTAGGAAAGCGCAAGGAATCTTTGATGAACTTTATAGTTAATTTGATTACATGTCAATTTTCATATAAGTTAAAAAATTATGCCCATACAAAAGTAGATTAACCAGTTGATTATTGGAAATTTCTTCTAAATCATTGAAGCGGGCAGTTGAGTAAGAAATGTTTAGTTGATTCAAGATTAAGATGATTGTCACATAGGTTTGAAAGTGTAAATGATGACTGAACTTATGAATTTTCAGAGGACTCAAACCAACGCGAAGCTGAAAAAGCTATTTGATTCTTGTCGGGTCCATTATATCGTAAGTCGATTTCTTATTAGACCGAATAATTTCTGACAAGGATGATTTGAATATGAACAATCAGGTTGCACTCGGGAGATTCGTTTTTACTTCATTGCAAGAACTGATTGTATCGGAATAGATTTTTGACGAGTGTTCATGATTAATAGAACATTGTTGACATGAATATTTCATAATTCGCTCACGGCACGTTGTACGACGGCTTCTCTTCAACAGTCTTGCTCTTTAATGAATAGGGAAGTGCCCTGTGATCGTGAATGAGATTTAAAATTTCATGTATGTAATGTTTTAACATGAAATATGGATCAAAATGTTTTACTTATTCAAGACATGGTTGATATTCATTTAATACGATTAATGTATATTTCATAGTCATCAAGTTTTGAGAGTTATTTTCAGTTGATTTTTAATGAGAGTTCGTGATGGAAGAGAAACGCAAGAAAATTCGATTCCAGCTCACTTCAAGAGTAAAGCTACATTCGTTCTCGAAACGCAAGACAGTTATAGATCAGCAAGCAATGTCATGGGTGAAACAAAATATCAAGATCAAAGTGAAAAATGAGAATGGGTATAAGGAGGTATCTACCAATTGTTTCGGTGAAATCGATTTCAAAGGTACACCACGAAAGACTAAAGCAAAGTTTGTACGATTTGCTGATACTACCGCTCCAGAAACTATCTACAAATTGATGACTGAACATTGGAAATTAGAAAAACCACGACTCTTGATAACGATTTGTTGTGATGAAAATGCACATTTAGACTCTCGAATTAAAGAGATGATGGATAAAAGTCTTGTGAATGTCGCACAGACACCAGGCTCGTGGTTCCTTACGGATGGTATCAACGCAGGGTTTGTGAAACATCTTGGCGAGTCATTACAGTCGTCTAGCAGCATATGCATCGGTATTTCATCTTTTAATTCCGTGACTAACAAAGAAAACCTTGTTTCCTCTGTGTCAGACAGCGATTTAGGAGGAAAGTTTCCATATCGAATATCATGTTCCTTGCTTAAAGAAGGCTCATACTTAGAACACAATCATTCACATCATTTATTGGTTGACGATGGAACCATAGAAGAAAATGAAAAATCAAAAGTGAAATTCCGATCTTTATTTATCGATTATATCATTAGAAACGCTGTTGGAAAAGTACCTAACGTCCTTCTCATTATACAAGGGAATATTGATACGCTGGAGACAGTGCGGAGTCTACTTTCCAATGATTTACCTATCTCCATCGTGGTTATAGACGGTAGTGGAAAGGTCGCCAATCTAATTGCATTTTCCCTCAAGACAATTATTAGTAAAGACCACAAGAAGGATCATGAAAGTCAGATTCTCGCGAAAGTCAAAGAAATATTTCCTGAATTAAGTGATAATGAAAAGGGGATTATCTGTGAAATGATATTATTTTTCATGAAGAAAAGTGAACTTTTTACTGTCTTTAAATTCGGTGGCTCTAAAGAAATAGATGAAGCAATATTCACAGCTATGCTGAAAAGTGAAAATCTTCCACCTGTTGATCAACTACAGCTGACGTTGTTGTGGAATCGAGCAGATCTTGCTAAAGAAAAGGTGTTTCCACAAACGTATACTTGGAAGTTGATTGATTTAGAGCTTGCAATGTTGATGGCCCTTGCAATGAACCGAGTAGATTTTGTGAAGTTACTTATTGAGTATGGTGTCAGTATTGAACAGTTTCTCACAAACGACATTTTGGAATTTCTTTATTGGTTTCAATCACGATCAGTCACTTCAACATTGAACTTTCATATCGACAACAACCTATATGTTCCTGCAACGTTAAATGAACATGCCAAAGCAGAAATCACTCTCATGGGTTTTGAAACTGTAAAAACAAATGCTTGGGCAATACCCAGAAGACAAATTGAGAACTTGATGAAGTACCTGTGTAAGCATCTGGTAAGCAAGAGAGAACAGGCGTTTATTGAGAAAATCAACACTGATTTGAGTTCAGATGACAACGTTTATTTTGCTTTTCCATATCGAGAGTTGTTCTTTTGGGCTGTTCTGAATAATATGCATAAGATGGCTATTTATTTATGGAGGTTCGAAGAAGAAGCTATGAACAAAGCGTTGATAGCTGCTGAAATAAACAATTCTCTCTATGAAAATGCGAAAAGGCTTGACCTACAAGAAGATATAGCAAACTCATTTCTTAGAAATTCAAATGAATTCAAAAGTCTGGCTTTAGAATTGCTTGACGAATGCTACAAGACGAATGAATCGAAAACAGTGCAGTTGATAACATGTGAATTTAACCAGTTTTCAGATCAAACAAGTTTAGGGCTTGCAGTTGATACTAACGATTTGGATTTTGTATCACACAGCTCTGTGCAATTACTGCTGAATGAAATATGGTCAGGAAGAGTAAAGAAAAGGGAAGTAAATACCATCAAAATGCTGTCTGCTTATTTCTTCCCACCATTGATTAATCAAATATCATTTTATTCTGAAGAAGCATTTAATGCAATGCTGTTCGTCAATGATACCGAGTGTGTGGAGGAAAGGCACAGTACTTGTCAGAATAACACAAATGGAAAAGATGAGCGCTATTTGCTTCGCCATTCTGATCATTCCTTATTAAAGCCACCACAAATGCCGTTTCTGCATAAATGCTACCAGTTCTACTTTAAAACACCAGCGATCAAGTTCTATTCAAACGTCACACTGTACTTCATGTTTCTCATTTTATTTTGGTATGTTTGTATTCGGAAGATCGAAAATAGATTGCTCCTAGCCGAATACTTTCTCGTCATATATGTATTCTCCATAACTGTTAGTGAGACGTATCAAGTCATTCAGACAGAAGGACATAACATCAAAACTAAACTGAGAGAATGGTCGAGATGTCATTGGAACAAATTGGACACCATAGCTATCGTGATTTTCTTCCTTGCTTTGGCCTTCCGCTTAAATGAAGAAACACTTGAAGTTGCTCATATCTTGTATGCACTTGATGGTGGGTTGTGGGTAATCAGACTTCTGCAAGCGTTCTTTGTACATCGTATTCTTGGACCGTATGTCATGATGGTGTTCCGTATGACTCAGGATTTGATATACCTACTTGTGATTCTGCTCGTTTTCTTGATTTCATACGGAGTAACATCTAAAGCTATCTTAAATCCTGGAAATGCAGACTTAAAAGAGATAGCTTATTATGTCTTGCTCCGCCCTTACTATAACATTTATGGTGAACTATTTACCAATGACGATGGAGCAACTAATACTACCACGAGTTTTGGAACACCAGTTGAATCTTCTTACGGTGAAGCTATTGCATGGGTTCTGTTAGGAATCTATATGATCGTATCAAATGTGCTTCTCTTAAACATAATAATTGCTGTTTTCAATAATACCTTCAACAGCGTACAGGAAAACGCAGAGCAAATTTGGAAATTTCAACGACACGGATTAGTAGTTGAATATGCGCAACGCGCACACTTACCATTGCCGTTCAGCTTGATTGTGCATGCGATCTTACTTGCAAGGTGGATTCTTCAGAAATGCGGTGTTGTGAGCAAGAAGGGTTGCAACCAGCCCATTCTTAAAGCCCATGTGACGTTGGAGAAAAAAGAAGAACTGATCGAATTTGAGAATCTGTGTTTGACAAAGTTCGTTCGTCATCTCCACATATCGTCCAGCGGTACTTTCAAAAAGGATTTGGTAACTTGACTTCTATAATTCAAACTTCCATAACTTGAGCGTTCCGCAACTCCGATCACATTAAACTAATTAACAAATTATCGAGGTTTCTTTAACTCGGAGCACATTTATTCGGTCCCTTGCGTGCTCGAGTTATAGAGATTGGACTGTATATGATTGGAATAATTCATTGATGGCTATAATATGGCAGTAATTTAACAGGTTTATATAAATGTTTTAGGACTTTAAGAATTCAAGTCATTTTTTTTTACCGCTGTATTTATTATCATTTATCAGTTTAAAACATCAGGAAAAATTCCCATGAATTGAAAAACTCTTTTTTAATGCGTTTACTTGCAAAATTTCAAAAACGATAAAACCTGCAGATATTTTTTTTATTTAGGTACATTTTCCATTCATTTAATTTTTCCAGTCAATAATCACATTTTGTCGACTTTCTACGTCACCTGCAAATTTGCTTCAATCGACTTAGTGTTGAAACGAGTGTAAAACCTTCTGCGAAAAACGGGAATAAGTTAAAAACCGATATGATGCCATATTTATGCACATAAATTTGTTTGTTAAAATAGTTCTGTATTCAGGTATATTTCTATATAATTCGCAGAAAAGAAAATTTTACGCTCTTTTTAATGGTTTAAAATTTATTGTTTTTTGATGTTTAGACAAAAATGACCTGATCACCCCAACCTCGTTAAAACCCGGCCCATTATGATTCCATTTTAGGAACTCCCGGTCCATTATGATTCCGCTTTAGGAAATTCATAAATAATGGCCCTGGGATTACCTGCATTTAATATTCATAAAAAGTACATGACAGTTAATAGACAATCAAGGCGCGCGCGCATTTTAAAAAAGATAATTTATGCGCCTCGTTCCTTGTGGTCTCGCTTAAGCCAAATTCCTTTAACTGAAAATATATACCGTAATTGGATAAGCAAGACTAAATAAATTAAAAATGTTGAAACATTGATCCCTCAAAATACGAGAGATAAATATATGATGTTGCCGGCAGCGTGTCCCAGGGCCATTATTTATGGATTTCCCGAAATGGAATCATAATGGGCCGGGTTTTAACGAGGTTGCTGAACACCCTTCATTTTACACTACGTCACAAGATGTTTACATTGTGATATTTTGCTTGTACTCACCTGCGTTCTTAACGTGACTATCGTTCTAATTTTGCGTTACTAACGTTCCTGTCGTTCCTCAGCAAACATAAATCCGTCTGATGATAGTTTGTCTCGTAAGTCGTTGATATAGATAACAAAGAAGACCGGTCAAAGAACGATCTCTTGGGAAATGCCGCTGATGACAGGTGAAATGCCAGATTTTGTTTCGTTTACGATGACTTGCTGTTTTCTTTGAGCAAGCTATTGATCCACTGGAGTAGCTTGCCTTGGATGCCATAACTCTCTAATTTTCCAAGAAGTTGATGTGGTACCATATCAAATGGCGTCCACAATACCTCCATTATTGGTTATCTTCTCGATGCACTCATCAAGATGATAAAGGAGCTGTGTAAGCGTAGAGTGACCGCATGTGAAACCAAATTGTTTCTTTGATAGAACTTCGCTCTCTATCAGATGAGTAATGACACGGTCACGAACAAATTTTTCCATAATTTTGCAAAAAATGCTTGCCAGGCTTATCGGGTGTCAGTTTTCGGGAAGATGTTTGGATCCCTTCTTAAAGACACTTGTTAAGGGTGCCATTTTTCCATATTACAAAGTTGCATTATAGAGGATTGTTACCGGAAGTGCAATTATGTCTGCCAAAGCAGTATCCGTGGGTGGAAGCTGTCTGAAACACAGGACTTGACAACTTTAATTTCTTTCAGAGCATCCTTTACCATTTTTGGTGTGATAAAGAGATCGGGAATTATAACACTTGTTCTTTAATTTATTCGAGGGATTGTGCCCTCCGACTCTCTCGTGAAACCACTCGAAACCTGGTTAAGCAGAAGATTTGCTTTTCAGCGTCATCAAATTTCATGAAATTTGAGTCTTCAGGATCGGAGAGTAGAGGTGCTACGCCACTCTTTGTTTTGAGTTGTCTTTCCGCAACAGTGTCTTTACCATATTTCTATCTCTGGTGTATTGTTTTCTGGTAGCTTCTTCATTCATTGCCCCACGTTTTGCTCTCATCCACTGCCGATGGTTTTTCACTTTTCTCTTGATCGCCTGCCTCGCTTTTTTTCTATGGGGATGATCCCCTGTTGGACTTTCAACATGTAAAGATATTAATCACGGATAAATTTATCCTCTTTGCTGCCTTCACCTTGCTTTGTTTTCAACAACGTCCAATCAATTGCTTTATAGTTAAAATCTCCTACAATGCAAACATGGCTGTATTTTTTTAATGAGACATCAATAGATTGATGAGATGGTCATTGTTGGTATCGGATTCTTTCGTTGCAGTTGGAGTCCTGCAGAGGCATCCAAACAATAGCATGTCCCCACCACGCAGCCGGATCTCAAGGAGGCATGCTTCTTCAAAACCAGTAGTACTTTTATCTGTATGGTGGATTTATCAAGTGATTGGTGGGTGTAGACTGCAATACCACGGCCATTGACGTCGTAGAGCTTGACAGGATGGATGGTGAAATTTGGTATGTCGTTTTCTTTCACGGATCGCTCACGCTGAGTTTTTGGTTTCACCTTACATATAGCTATTATTATTGGCTTTTTTTTTATTTCAACAAGTTTTCTCAGTTCACTCATTTTTGATGATGTTACTTGATCGGTGTTTGTGTAGAGCACGTCATGGTTTGGTAGGTGGGTCGACCTCAGCCGGGCCGCATATTTGCATTCACCGATCAGTTCTGATATGAGAATGTTTTATAAGTGTTATGATTACGTAACGATTAAAACATATTATTTAAATTTATTGAAATATCATTGATCTTTTAAAATATATTATTTATTATCTGTTTTTAATTCTTACAAAAATAAAGAAACGATCATTTCTGTTAGTTACTCTTCATAAAAATGAAAGGAAACATCTCAATCGAAGAAGAAGAAAATAACGAAGTAAAGAATCTTTACATCTATTATGTTAGTTCATGTAAATGTTTCGCGAAATGTCTAGAATTTTAGCCATCAAGGGAAACTAGATGTTAAATCAGAATTCTCAAAGCAGTTACGTAAAAAAAAGATTGTATTTGTGATGATATAATTAGAATAATTCAAATTGAACTGTATGAAATCTTAAAAATATCTCTTCTTTAGCTTTCAGCTTTATTTTGTTAAAAATTCTTAGGAACATCCCTCCAATCCAAGTAGGGGATGGTTGCAATGGCTAAAAAATAATTTATTAACATGGCTTATAAACGAAACGTTTTTGGGCAAAGATTTGAAATTTGCATGCGCCAGGTACCGTTTTGTCTCAAGAGCCCCCGCAGAATTATTGCCATAAATTAAAAAGCCCTTATTAACCAAGGTTAATTTCTTAATATCTTGCTTTTCGAGTTGTCTATTTCTAAAGTTTTCCCTTTCTTTAAGATCCTCTTTAAATGCCTTACTTATCAGACTTTCTTATTTATGTATTTGTGAAATGCCCTTTTCTCGTTTTTCAAAGCGCCCTTTTTCTCTAGCCCGCTTGAAACTCCGTCGCCGCGCCTGCTAATGGCCTATGTTTCTTGCTATTTTGGTATAAAATACATAAAATAATGATCATTGAGGATCTTAGACCCCTTTCTAAGACGTCATGATAGGATAGAAGTATAATGGAATAAGATCCTCATTTACCAAAATAAGATCCGAATTACCGGAAGAAGATCCAACTATGAAGAAATAAGATCCAATGGAATAAGATCCATTAACATTTCATTTATCAATTACTCTTAGTAACCGGAACGAGATCCTGGATTTTATTTCAGGATCTTTTCGGCTTTATTTCGCGAAATAATAATGAACGCCATTTCGCATAATGCCTGAGATTCTAGTCATTTCGTAAGATGGCGATCTCGACAATCATTTCGCGAAATGGCTAGCTTTTTTTCGAAATGGTGAATTTTGTAAATTGGCGTTAACATAAATACTGTCGTTTATTAAAACAAAATATAGATATTATCTCATCAATTGAAAATAAATATTTGCCAATACAGGTTGGAAAAAGGAAAGGCAATGCATGCAAAGAACATCATTGTCCAATCAACTGCTAAATCCGTAAGGCTATACTAATTACGAGGTTAACAGACTTTCCTCAAAGGTAAACTCAAAAAGACCGTTGTAATTATATCATAGCTCAAAGAGTTACCCTTTAACTTTCGATCAAAAAAGTTAGATATGGCATTTGGGCTAAGAAAGAATTTAGGTTCATTTTTTCTTAATTTGCCTTTTTACATTACTTAAAGATAAAGGTCTTTCAAGAACTTTATTCCATGCTCATTGTGCCTACGAACGCACCAATAGTTTTGTATATTTTCACCAATATATTACGGTGCTTGTTTGCACCCTTTTCGCAGTGATCTTCAATAAGAAGAGACAAAACAATTATGACATTTTGTGAAGGCAATTAAAGCACATTTCAAAAGTCTTGGCAATAATACACCCCTGCGTCAGTCCTCCGAAAAAATCGATCCAGAATACAATCCAGAATATTTTGTTAGCTATCCAATCAAAATATGGTGCGATCCTCTGCGATCCTATAAAAAACCCAAAAATGGTCAATCCGCAAGTAGTCAATGAATCGATCCGTGAGTTATGCTCCGCGTAATATGATTACTGAGGTAATGATTTCCAAATTGATCCGAATAAGTGATCCAGGGCAAAATGCAGTTAAAATAGATTCCTTTTCGCGATCCGAACGGAAAAATGAATTTTGTGATCGATTCAACGCATAAGCAGCTCCTGAATAATAGGAGTGATCCGTAAAAGATTTTGTGTTAAAATACACGATCTGCTGTTTTTTAACGAGTTTTCGGATGACTGACGCAGGGGTGTAATAATTCTAGGTTTCTTCATAATTCAACCATTTCGCAACCAATTACCTCCATTTTTGGTCAGGTATGAGCTATAGTTAAGTACTTTGGTGTAGTGAAAGAATAATTTGAAAAAAATGAAAGAAAGTAAGGGAAAACGAATATGAAAATTCGTAACTACTCAAAATAATGGTTTATATGATTTGAAAGTGGATGAGCTATAGTCTCAGGATCTCAAACCATATTTCATTTCTTCTTCCACTCAAATATTTTTTGAAGAAAGTAGTTTTTCCTCAAATTCATCTACTCATTTCTCAACTTAATTGTTGTTTGATATTTTACTAACCATGGAATTTATATCATAATTCATCAATGATGATCAATTAAAATGTGAAAAGTAATAACCAGAGTGCGCAGTGCACGAGATAAGAGATTCATGTGACTCATTTTCACATGTAAATAATGTCGTCAAATATAAACTTTAAAATACAGGGTCCTTATCAATTCTGATCATTCAACAAAATCATCAATAATGAGTTCATTTTCTCTATTAGATGCATACTATCAAATTTATACATTAATATTATTTTAATATTCCTTCGCAATTACAAATAACGTTTATAACTCAAAATGATCAAAATGGCATTGATATTTTTCTTACAAATTGATTTATTTTGTCAGTTTCTTCTTATCTATTAGATATATGCATTTGTATAAATTGCCATTTCATCTTTTATCATGACATTACCTCCGGATTTTATAAGCAGCGAATGTACTTTGATTGGTTTTAAAACTCTACAGATGTTGCTTTGAACCCCATCCAAAAACGCATCTTTTGATGATACAAGTAAGTTATTTCAACTCCCAATAGATTAGCGCACCCACTGATATAAGTTTCAAATCATATAAACAATTATTTTGAGTAGTTGTGAATTTTCATCTCCATTTTTTTCCTAATTTCTTCCATATTTTTCAAAATTTCTTTCCCTATATGTATAAGTACTTAAGTATAGCTCTTACCTGACCAAAAATTGAGGTATTTAGTTGAGAAATGGCTGAGTTACGAAGAAACCTAGAATTAGTATCAAGACTTTTGCAATGTACTTATAATTTTCTCTCAACTTCGTTCCCATCGCATCATTTTGAGGATTTAGTAGTTAATTCCATATCTTTTTATTTTGTATTGATAAGAAATAGAAAAACATTAATTGAGCGAATAAATTTTGAACAAATTTGAGTGGGTTAATGCTTATTGTGCATCTATTTTATAGTCCAATAAGATGAAAAAACATTGTTTTTCTGTGTTTTTTCTTTTATCAAGTAAAGTAATGAAACACTTTCATTAGGCAAAACTTCTTTTTATACAAGACTTGGCGTTACTATTGATCTATTTAACGCGATTATCTTTTTTACACATAGTAAATCATTAAAAGATGACCCAGCTGGATATCAAACTTTAGTCACTGATATTAAGGGTACAAACTTGAGATAATCCGGGAACTAAGACTGGTGTCTCTCGGGGGAGGCAGCCCTTCTTTTATAGGTGATATAGATATATAAGAAGACTTCGTTAATTGGGAACCTGGAGCTATTGTACCATTGTTGGAAGATGAGTATCAATATCAAGCTGCAACCTGATGGTAAATGCAACAACTGCTCGAAGATATCTGGACCAAATGAACATGTTGAGTGCTATGTATGTAAGGTGAATTTCCACGTAATTTGTTCGGAGACAAGTAAGGAAGATCTAGTTGCAACGAAAACCACAGTAACCAACTTTCTATTGAACTCCACGAAAAGTAACTTTTTATTTATGTGTGATATCTGCTTGACAAAATTCGAAAGAAACATGGCAACTACTGACTCCCAGCGTGTCAATATATTGGAATCAAAAATGGATGTTATGGCTCAACAGTTATCCAACATCAATAATCTCCTGACAAACCAGCAACCATCAACCATCAAAAAGAAAGAAACTATCCCCCCTAAAGACCCTGATAATCCATGGTTCTCCAAAGTTAATTGGGCTAATGTAAAAGCTCCCCCTTCACCAGCGATATTAGTACTAGGTAAAGCACAGGATGCCAGCAAAAATAAGGAGAACATCGAACTTATTGAAAGCAAGATAATGGAAAACAACATAGTGTTAGAAGACTCATATGAGAACAAACAAGGTGAGCTCTGTATTGTTCTTGATTCTAAAGAAACGAGAGATAAACTCAATGACATTGTTACGAATTCTGGTGAAAATATTTCTACAAAATCTCCGAAGGAATTACGTCCTTCTATATCTATTGTTGGATTATCAAAGGAATGCTCTCCTGAAGAAGTTGTTAACATGTTGTTAAAGCAGAATCATTTTATGAGTAAGTTTGGCAATTTGAATGATATAAATGAACACTTTAAGGTCAACGCTGTACGACCACTGAAAAACGACAGCAACAAATTCCAAGTTTTTGCTTCCATCAGCAATACATTACGAGAAGGGTTTCGACATCATGGTGATAAAGTCACACTTAGTTTAAAATCGTGTAAAATTTATGATCAATACCACACCAAAAGATGTAACACTTGCCAACAATATGGTCATTACAGCAAAGATTGTTCAAATGAGACATCATGTGGTAAATGTGGTGAGGGTCACAACACCAAAAACTGTTCTTCGTTAATTAAGAATTGCATTAATTGTGTAAAAGCTGAAATTAATCCACACAATCACTACACATTTGATATCAATTGTCCTTGCTTAAAAGCAGAACAAAAGCGTGTCAAGAACAAACTGATGACAAGCAATTTAAACTGGAAGCGTCACCAGTTCGGCCAACCCGTTTAAAACATAACCTATGCTGCTCTGTATGGAACGTTTGTTCATTGAACAATAAAATTACAGAGGTTATGGAACATATTTTGGATCATGACTCAGATATAGCTTTCATCACTGAAACATGGCTTACATCTACAAATAATAGTATTACTTCAGAAATTAGAGATTATAACTATTTGATAAAACATAACATTAGAGATAATATATGCAAACTAAGAGGAGGTGGAGTTGGTATCCTTTTCAAAAATATGCTTTTACCTACCCAAATTAAATCAAGAAACTATACTTCATTCGAACACACTATTGTGAAGCTACCATGCGCTGACAAAGGTAAGATAATATTGATATCGATTTATAGACTTCTCTTTGTACCCTTATCAGTTTTTCATGAAGAATTTGCAGATCTACTAGAAGCATACACAATATCAGACTTATCGTTTATCATTGCTGGAGACATCAATATTCATGTTGAGTCAAACGACCCTGCATCAATCAGATTTAATGAAACTTTGGAGCTATTTGATCTAAAACAACATGTAGTGGGCCCAACACATACAATGGGCCATACATTAGATGTAGTTATTACGAGAAATTCTGACACTATCATTGAAAATCTTACCTTAACCAATTACAGTACCAGTCATCACTTTATGATAAATTTCACTTTCAAAGCTGAACCAATGAAAGTTATGAAAAAATTAGTAACCTACCGTAATTTGCGAAGTATTGATGCTAAAGAATTTGCGACAGATGTTTCCAGTAGCTTGTCTTTATGTCATAATTGTATTGATCTTTCTAGTAAAGTTCAACAATTCAACTCTGGACTACTTAATGTGATAAACAAACATGCTCCAGAAAAGTCAAAAATAATAAAACATGTTCCCCGCGCTCCATGGTTTGATACTGAGTATATTTTACTAAGAAGGCAGAGAAGAAAAGCTGAAAAACAATTCAGAAAATCAGGACGGTTAGAAGATAGAAGTAAGTTTGTGTTACTTAGAAAACAAACTACGGAATTGGCATACTCTAAGAAGAAAAACTTTATCACTTCGAAACTTGATAATGGATCCAGCAAGGAGCTATACAAAACTGTCAACCGATTACTTGATAATTGTAAAGATGTTGTTCTCCCCTCCTCTGAGTCTGATGCTGATCTCGCAAATAGATTTAGTACTTACTTCAGTGATAAAGTGAAGAAAATCCGGGAATCTATCAAACCAATTTCGAGAGATCATAATCATACTGATGTAATTCATAGCAGTGAGTTAAAAGATTTCAGACCAGCTACTCTTGATGAATTACGTAAAACAATCCAAGCTCTTGTAATTAAATGTTCTCCTGAAGATCCTATACCAGCAATCCTTATAAAGGCAAATATTGATATTATTCTTCCCTATTGGCTGGACATAGTGAATTTATCTCTAGCCCTAGGTTCTATGGATGATCTGAAAAGTGCTGTCATCTTTCCATTGATAAAAGACCTAAATGGGTTACTGGACAAGGAAAATCTAAAGAACTACCGACCTGTTTCAAACTTGATATTCCTAAGTAAACTTATAGAACGAATAGTTGATGCAAGATTAGAGGAACACATGGAAAGGAATTCGTTGCATTCGTGTAATGAATATGGTTACAAAAAGCATCATTTCACTGAAGGTCTACTTTTAAAAATAGCGGATGACATTTTGATAGGATGTGATAGGAACACAGCATCAGTGGTATTACTGTTAGATTTAAGTGCCGCTTTTGACACAGTCGACCATAAAAAATTATTAAACATTCTTCAAACAGATTTAAACATAACTGGTGTAGCATTGAAATGGTTCGAATCCTTTCTAACTAACCGTACTTTCAGAGTTAAAATAGGTAATTACTATTCTGGAGAAATGACTCTACCTTTTGGAGTAGCTCAAGGTTCTGTGCTAGGACCAAAGCTTTTCAATATATATATCCGATCATTATATAGATACATGAAACAATCGAATTTTATCATAGAAGGTTTTGCAGACGATCATCAATTGATAAAGCAATTTACACCAGCTCACCAGAGATTCACCCTTGATGTAAGTATCCAGCATTGTCTCAACCTGGTTTCTGAATGGATGCGTGAACATTTTTTGAAATTGAATGATAGCAAAACTAAAATCCTTGTCATAGCTCCCCCGTCCATACAAAAACTAATTGTTATCCGGGGCACGTTCGTTCAAGATACCTGCATACGTTTTGTTGATACTGCAAAGAATCTGGGGTTGCTCATTGATTCTGATTTTTCTTTTGAGGCCCATGTCACGAGAATTGTCCAAACCTGCTTTAATTTTATTCGCAAGCTTCACAAGATAAAACATTTCCTCACAAAAGACCATTTAAAATCTCTAGTTTGCTCCTACATTTTCAGTAGACTTGATTATTGTAATGCTCTCTTTTATGGAATTAATGCAATAACCCTGAATAAATTGCAAAGAGTTCAAAATAGTGCTGCACGTCTTATACAAAAGAAACATAACATTACA
>JAUKPT010001826.1:0-14384 GCA_032273505.1 Nanomia bijuga | reverse complement strand
TGAAGTTCAAAAAATAAAATTACGTATTAAATGGTGAAAAGTGTTTTTTCACTCAATAAAACCCTCGAAATATTATTAATAAAAAATCTCGGGTTTTATCTCGTGAAAAAAGCTTCACTTTATCACCATTTAATAAATAGTTATTACCTCGATTATTTTTATGATATTCCCGAGTGTTGTTATGTAGAAAGTATAGAGACTTTAAACTTTAAATTGTTTCTTCGTACAAAATATCTTTAAACTCGTGGAAAAGAAGAACCGAATACAGTATATTCATATAATTTGGTACACAATTGAACATATGATATCTCCATGTGTATGCAAAACCTTGACAATTAGAAATCAAAAATGAAGCGGTTAGATGATATTTAGTGGCAAAAAAGAAACTGCAAAAATTTTCCCCATTTTTCCCCGAAACGTTTTCTTTTTTGGCATGAGACCCCTAACCGGTCATATGATCGTGTGTATAAAGTAAGAAGTTTATATCTTGCGCCGTTGTTGAGATATTGACCCATCCGCTGTAATATGCCAGGCTGCGTTATTCAGTAGGCCGTTGTTTCATAAATTTACTATCATTAATAGAATACCTAGATGACTGAAATGCTGTAAACCATTTACTAAACACATCAATTCCAACCCCTTGAAAGTGCAAGGAAAGGGGAAATTAGTTTTTATAGGTCTACCTTTTCTTGGGACATCAAATATTTGACTCGAAGATCTGAATTTGTTGGAGAACAAAACCCTTAGCTCATTCTTCTATAGTATATATAATACTATATATAGTATATATAATTTTTCCAGAGTATACAAAATGTTAAATTCTGTATATATATATATATATATCCATTTCCTCTTAGGATTTCCAGAATCAACTTTTTTTGGAAACTCATTCATTCGTAATTTATATTGTCAAAGTATCAAGAGACGGAAAAAAACTTTGGCGTATTTCGACCTACTTTACAGACATCGAGCGTCGAAGGAGGGAAGTATTTACAGAGGTTGTCGTCGGAGACAAGATATTACGCGCTTTGAGCGTTGAACATTTGCGGCATCGACGCATCGTTGAGTGTGTAGTTGAGTATCTCTATTTTCTCACCCTCCCTCATGAATAGTTATTGTTATGGTTGAGTATAACATACCTCCGAGAAACATTTTGATGGAAACACTTGTTGCTCCACAGCACCAACACCCTTTACTGTTCATACAACAAAACATTGTCAAGGTTGAGATGAGACCGAAGAATGTACATCCACATGCAACAATGTGCAAAATAAGGATGATGAAGGAATCTGAAATAAAATAGAATTAAAATAAAGAGCTGTATTTTCTTTTTGCTTCAGGTTTATGATTCTTGCCACTAATAGTAAGTTTTAGCACAGCTCCCCTTTAATGTTTGTGGAAGTTAGTCATAGCAATCAACTACTTTATTGGTAGAAAGTTTCCTGGTGAAAATAAAGTTTCGCGGGTTTAAACTCTCGCGAATGGTTGGTCTGAGAGATTTTGTGGGGATTTACCTTCGTAAACTGCGACATCTTTAGACAAAAATCCTGATTCGACCAACTCACCAAACTAATAATCAAGCTGAAAAATCAAGCTAATAAGACTTTCACGAGTCACAAATTTTTAGAATAATTTCTCGGGTATAAACTTTCGCGAATGACCTTACAACTACGATTTCGCAGGTATAAACTTTCTCTGAAATGAGGCTTCATTTCAACGTTTCGATACGATTGTATCATTATCAAGAATATATTAAAAATCAAATAGGATAAAATTACAGTTGTAGAAGACATTTAATGATTAAACTTTTGCGAATGGCTAGTTTCTACCAGCGAAACTTTCTACCAATAAAGTAGCGGTGTGTTAAAATGCAAAAATTCAGAAGTAACAAAGGAAAATATTTTTTGATATAAAGAAGGAAATGAGCTAATCAACTAAACAAAATGATGTTTTTTTTTATATTCATATAAAAAAGATAAAAAGATGTATCATTCCTTTTGAAATAAGACTAAGCGAAACTGTGTCGGTATGTGACTATATTATAGTGCCACTCAAGTAAAGTTTGTCCTATTCTTTTATGTCATTGTTTATTGTTATCAGAAAAAAGGTAATCTGTGATTTCTATGCATTGTGCGGGGTTTTCTCTTAGCCCCGGAAAACGAATGATTTCTAGATACAGTTATCTTTTCTGAATACCTAATGAATTCATTATCAAAATTATTCAAGCATACTACCATGGACCAACGAAATTACAAACAAAACAACGTACCTATAAACGAATCACTAGTGTTGAATATCTCTTTTCTAAACTCGCAATTAAAATCGTCATTGCTGCTAGTAGTACAATATCGGAAAAGACCATATTCATATTTAACACCATTAGCCGACTCTTCCTCATACCAAGCGTAACCGGTAAGAGATGCAACGAGACCAGCCAGTGCAAGACACACCGCGATAAAGTTTAAGACTAATAAAGCAATAGCACATCCCATTTTTAAGAGTATATTTATTTATTCGACCTAAATTTGAAGAAGGAAAAGGATTATTATAATTTTCATGAAATAAATCAATGTATTGGTCATTGGTTGTGAGAAAACCAGATTTCCTGGAATAGTACACTAGCATATATAACTCTTATATTCAACTCTCTTTTCGTGACTTTTACCAAAGACCTAAAAATCATTGTATGCGAGGTGTAAATCACTCTGAGATTTTGATTTGTTTTTGATTTTTGATTTTTAGTGATTTTTTTTCGATTGTTTGATTTTAGGTCTAGGTGTACGACATTTTTTCTAGTGATTTACTCCTCGATTGTATGGACTTTCTCGCCTGAAATATTGACACCTGTACGTCTAACGCATATGACGTCGTAGAATTATACGATCATATGATGTCGTAGAAAGCTACAATCTCATAAATCAATCATGAATACATTTTGCTCTAGTTTGTACTGATATATATAAACGATTCAGTGGTTTTCAAAAGGGCAGAAAGACGTTTCAAACTATCATAATGTGTAATATAAAGCATTTTAACGGACTTAAAAACTAATCTAGAGTCCACGAGACAAAAATAGAGGGGAAATGACTGTTTTACACAATATATCAAGATGAGGGAGACAAACTTGGCAAAACAAAAAACAAAGAATTTTAGAAACTGTCCTCTGACTTATTTCTGTAGAGATTTTTCATCATACTTCAGACATATATAACGTTTTGCATATGAGAACTATTCAGGTAAATAGCGTTTTACATACCTGGAGGGTTCCGGTAAATATCTTCTACCTTACATTAAAGCCATTAAAAAGTAGTTTCTAGATTTTGTTTTATTCTGTTTTAAAGAATTATTTTGGTATCAAATACAATTTTAATCAAAAAATTAGCAAACCTTGCTTTGAAACTGAAGAGAAACACTTTTTTGCTCATTTTTGCTCATCGCGTTTTTCAGAGAAATCTCCAAATCGATGACTTGGACGATATCGTTGAATATAATCTTAAGTAGAAGTTAAAATTGTCAGATAAGTATTTCAAGACCATAAAGAAGTATTGTTTAAGATGATTCTAGCATTGATTATAAGTGGATATTTAAGAAAATTGTGTTAAGTAGTTTTATTACTGAATAACACCGGTAAGTATTACCAGGAGTACCAGCAAAGTTGTTCCTCCTTTTATAATCTTTTAAAAGACTTAGTCCATTTCTTAGTTGAAAGATCCACTGAAGTCGAATAGGGTCATGAACATCAAAGATTTCTTTCTTGGGTGGTCGGATGAATTTGAGAATAGATTTTTGAAAAGAAAAAAGACAACTGGAGTTTTTAACGTTATTTTCTATATTGTTCAATAAGAGTAAGTTTTCCTTCTGCACATTATATTTTTGATAACACAATTTGGACAGAAGTTGTTTAAATGGCGAAGGCTCTCTATGATTCAAACTATTTATAATCTGTAAAATATTGTTATCTAATTCCTCATGAATCTTGTTGGTATTTGTTTCAGAGCAAGCTCCAGTGAAGGCAGATTGGTATTGAGTCTCCTCAAGGATGCTCATTTTAAAATCCAGCGTCTGGATACGAATAATTGAAATCATTGGTGTAGTCTAAATGCGATATTATGTTTATATTAAAAAATTGGTTAAGACATTTAAATGAAATGTAAGGCATGAGAAGTTTGATTGTACCAAATCATCTTTTTGTAACATCTTTACTTTTTCGTTGATATGCCTGACGAATGTAATTTTTGAATCAAGGCTGGTTTTAATTGATCTGGGTTAAATGACATTTCCCATTTATTGGCCTATTCTGAAATAGTCAGTAGGTCATTGTTTAGATCGGATACACTTAATTTTTGAACTTTTGAAAATAGGGAAGTATCATAAGCAAAAAACTTAACTTGTCATTTAAGATCGACTTTCAAGTCATCAACGAAGATTAAAAAAGTGGACTTAGAACTGACACACACGAATAAATAGGTGCCCAATCGGAATTTTGCCCGTTCAATATAACTCTATTCAATTGCTACAGATAATGACATAAAATAAATGCGTCAAAATATAGCATCTTATTAAGCACATCTGAGTGGATAGATTATTAAGGATTATATCAAAACTATGGATTATTGAGCAACTATTGGTAACAACTACATAAAAAATCTCTTCATTACTCAATCAAAAGTGTCACTATTTCTTTCTCAAAACTTAAAATTGTCATAACATTTATATCCAAACTAATCAGATCAGAATCCACCAAATGTAATTTCTAACAAAAGGATAGTAAACCAAGCCATTATTGTGAGACTACCTTACCTTGTCAATAGCGAGCGAAGAAGAAGAATTAGACTTAGGACGAAGCCTTTCTTCATCCATTTCTTGGATTTTCGTTTATTTTCAACTTACAGACAGGATGTTTAACGATTTTATATCTATTACAAATTGTCATAGTCTAAACACGTGCTTGTGGTTGAAAAAAAACGAATATGTTAATTTCTTTTCTTCAAATAACCTAGGAAATGTTAAAAAGAAAGCTCAAGGAGCTCAGTCGTAGGAGAGTTAATCTGATAAAATAAAATTACGTACATAAATATTGTACTAGTGATCGAGTTCTGGTGTTCTCAACTAAATATAGAGACTGTATAAAAAGCTAAGCTGATTTTGATAGATTTTCCAATGTTCACTAACCTTTTTTAATTGAATCGCGGACTCTGAGAATGCGACTTAAGTAATGATAGTGAAACTTCTTGTGATTGTGAAAACAAATTATGATCTGAAAGTGATCACGAGAACAAAATCCAAAGTAACAGATGTTTTACAACCATCACTCGAAAATAAGTGAAAAAAGGATCAAACAATCCGATCTCCCTTCGAAAATAATTCACATAATTTTTTCTTTAAAATCAAAATGTAAAGAATTTTTAGACTTTAATCGAGATTAAATCCGATTGTTTTCATGTTTTTTTTAAATCTTTACATAAGTCCTACTACATAGTACTTTTCGATAAATACGTTACAAATCCTTTTTGAAATGAGAAACGGGTAAAGTTGAAATCACAGACAAACTTGTGACGTAAGAGCAAAGAGTCTACCTGGCAGCTGTGTGAATGACGGTTTCTTCTAATTGATGGATTCTATATTTCATCCTGTGATACTTCACTACATGACACGACAAAACGTGTGAAAAACGATATTTTAGTTCGATGTTTGCTTCAAGAATGAGATTTTTTTGTCAAAATCTGATTGTTAAGAAAACAAAAAATACTACATGATTAATCACGATTCCAATACGTTAATTCAAATAAGGATTAAAGTTCTACACTTGTACCAACTGCTTGTGATAATTCGGTAAACTGATATAATTTTTCAACTAAAAAGAACTATCAATCGACTGGAAAAGGTTAAAATAAGATTTCTAGGGAATCATTAATGATTTGATCTTGATCACAAAGTCAAGTGAAGGTCTAAAGGGGGCGGGGATCTTGTACCAAAACACATGTGTTCGTTTTAATCAATCCAGTATGTATCTCCACATGACGAATTTGATTTTTATTGAAAGAATCTTTGTAAGACTTATGTAGAAACAGTTTTTATCTTACTCATACATTTACAGCCAATCGTGTAATATTCATCAAATTTGAAGGGAAAAATTCAATATGAAAGATTGAAAAATAAAAAACAAATTAGCCATAATTTAGTGCGACAGGTAAATAATTTGTTTATTTACAACATTCAGTTGAATAAAAGCGTATCATGCTGTAGAATACTCGGTTTGTGCGTTAATGATAAAAAATAGTTGATGAGCAGAATGATGTGCAGAGACAAAAAAGATTTCCTAATTGGAGAGCAGGAATAACTGTCATGGATTGTTATGGTAAACAGGAAACATCTTTAGACAATGTAAAAATGTGAAAAGGCAATAAAGATATCCTGAAAGATTTACTGCTTTTTATAACTTTTGATGATCCAGTATTTTAAAGAACATAACTGAGAATCTTTATTTTTGAAGAAAAACGAAATAGAACGAGATATTGAACAAGATTCAGTGCAGTAATCTAGGTAAATGCAATAAGATACTACAAAACTACCAAATATATAAAAAAGATCCTTTAAGAAAGGGTTGTTTTTTTTTGACTCACAAACCCCTTGTTAAAACAGAGTATGCATCAATCATTATTATTTTGGTCATTATGTTAACAAAATCTGAAAAAAAGAAGGAGAAATCTGTTAGAAATCAGTTATTCACAGTTACTTAGCATGAATTGTCACATCTAGACACTATAATAAGGTGATTTTGTATCACACAATTATATTACTAGTTGTACTCCCTATTCTAGCCAAAATAAACAACTGCTGTGAAAGTATAAATGTAAATAATATTCTGTGTTGTGTTTTTTTTACTTTGTGCGACCCTTTTCATGTAACCTTTCAAACAAACCTTGTTGTATTTATAGCTGAGGAAATGTTGAAATAAAAGAATTTATACTTACAGAAGAACATTTCCTTTTGAATAACGCTAAATCTATTGATTTCGATTTCTTAATTAGCATATCATATGTAACTCATTAGCATAATTAGTTTATTGGAATTACAGGTGTAGTAAGGTTGATTACAAAACATATTTTAGTATATTTTGCGTCAATAAATTAGATGTCTTTACAAATTGAAAATATTCACTTTAAAAGTTAGAAAAATCCTATTTCATTCGTAGCAACAACAAATTTAACTAAACGGTGTTCCGAATTATGAAGGCTTGGTTGGTAGCAAAAAAATTAATTTACGCCAGAATGATAATAATACTAGCAAATAAGGAAGTAATTATATAGTGTCCAATTTAGCGTAGGGAATAAAATCATCACAAATATAAACACCAATTTCCAATGGGATAAACAATTTCAACTTCATACCCACCAACAACTATTAAATTAAGATTGTTATGATTAAAATCTACAAAAATAATTCTGGTTTCTAGTACACCGATTACTCGTCAACTTTCGTCGTTTAAGAAATGTCTAAGCGGTAGTCTTATGAAAGATTTATAAATATGAAAGTAAAAATAAAATTTGCACATATTATAATTTAAGTAGAAATCATCTTATTATAAACAAAATATTTTTTTAGATATATATATATATATATATATATTTGTCGCTTTAGTGTACTTACTTTTACCTTTCGTCATAAGTTTATATGTCATGAAAAGTTTATATAAAAATCATATACGAATAAATACACTGTTGTCAAGGAGTTAATTTAAAAATTTCCTTTATTAAGATAAGAACAATTCATTGGTTATGTCTACTAAATACATTTTATTGTTATAATTCTCATTATTATGAAATAATGCAGTTGGTATGTAATCCACATTGTTAGAATTCCGCTCGATGGTGTTTTTATGATATAACGGGATGAGTCATCATAAACTCGTCATTTCACAGCCAGCATCAAACAAACCATTCTCTGAATTTTAGTAATCATTGATTGTTTATTATTGGTGCTAATACATGATTTTTCTTTTGCTCTCTGTGAAGTTAAAATACTCGTAGTCCATTGGAAATAAAAGATAAAGAAACAGTTTTTTCTCTCGTCATATGAGATAAACTATTTTTATCTTTTCTTATATAAGCAAAATTGCTTTAATCTTTCTTACTGCAAAACATTGAAGATATAAAGAGAATTGATGCGAGTTAGAAATATGATTAGTTTAGGTAAGCAATTTTGATGCATCCATCAATTATGGTAATAGTAAAACAAATCTTTATGATTGACTCAAAACAATTAATCAGGATAATCTTTTTTTGTCATCTCTGCAGTTTATTTGATTGTTTATTCAACAAGGAAGTACAACCGAAACTTCCAGAGATTTAAATGAATTATCGATAAGATAAGTCGCGTTTAGTACTTTTACCTTGAATACCGCATTTGGACATATTTCAAAATCCTAATTTGGCAATGGCCGCTCATTTGATTGAGTTTTAAAGTTTCAAATCACAAATATTACAATGATTTTCAAAGATTCTAATTTGGTTTGTAACAGAGCTCATCTTGTATCTATTATTGCAGATTTTAAAATGAATAATTTATGTGCAAGTGCAAGATTGATGATCCAAAAATAAAGTAACGGACGGTTATGACAATTATGATAGAACGCGTTCAATGTAATTTCTTGCCTGATTGTGTCGTCTATCCCTCCAAAACAAGTGGTTTTACAAAACCAAACGTTTTTTAAATGCTATTTATGCTAATATTGAAAAAATTAATTTGGACACTCGCTATCTTTTTCTACTTTCTAATTAAAATTCTTTCTAATATTTGAAAAATAATTTATTTTGACAGTGAGTAAACGATGAAATACTTAAAATTAGATGCTTGACTAAGGCAAATACAAAAATTAATTAAATTCAAAATTTATCTTGAGCTTGCAACTACCCCTTGGAAATAGACAGCTTTTCACTTTTGAGTGTACAAAAAAAACGCTCAGAATCGTGCTATTCAGATACCTTGAAGTGAACAAATGTTGATAAAAACGATGTCTTTAGCTTGAACGTCTTTAACTAAAAGATTAAAAAATCAAATTCAAAAGTTTCTCAACCTTCTAGCGATTCAAACCCAACTTATGAAACATGCTATTTGAGTTTATTAAACTGCCCTTCTGTTCATTTTCAGCTTGGAAGATGAATTTAGAACTATGTTTTTTTTTCAATATTTGCAAATATTACATTATTGTATCAAATACCCCCATAATAAAAAGTGTGCGATCCGGCGATTAGATCGGAGCAGAATTTTTGCCTAGAGAAAGCTGAGGCCTTACTCCAAAAAAGAAATTGTAAAGAAACGCGCGCTGCAAACATTTCCAAATTTCTAATCGGCCCCATACAACACAAGAAACGTATGAAGAATCTGAAAACCCCGATGTGGCTGAAATCCCGGGGTGTTATTTTTTTCCATAGCTACTCATTTTTCCAAAAATATCATTTTGAAAGGTTGTTTCTATGATGCCTCCAAATTTCTCTATCGTAAGCTTCACTTGCCTGTTGTAAGTATCAGCATTTCCCTAAAACAAACTATGTAAAGATAGTCACAAACAATAACAATAACAGTGGCAAACTAATCACGCGGATTAGAGCATGCTGGGGAATTAAGACATTGAGATTTATGCTAGAACCCCTAGCACTCTTGTTTTTAGATTTTTAGATGTTGCAGTATATAACAGATCCTACTGTTTAGTGCAGTCATTTAGAGGAAGAACCAAAAAGCGTTTTTTTTTTTTGACTGACTGAGCTCTTTTTCTGAGTACTCTGTATGTAATGTGCATAAAGGACCTAAAACAGCATTCTTAAAAAACCGATGTTTTAAAGCTGAAACGTCATCTATACATGATGATATCGATCTTTTTATGATATTGAGACATATTAGTGACATATTGGAGACCAAATATCATCTTTTTTGAAGGCTGAATTTTAGCCCAAATCTCCTTTTTGGACCCTATTGGGCCTAAAATAGTATATTTCAATAAAGATCAATGTTTTAATGTTAAAAGAGGGTGATGTATTATCTGTTATCTGTTATCAACCATTATTGATTCAAATTATTCCACCAAATTGTGCCTAAAAGAGAATAATCTAATTAAAATCGATGGTTTAATGCTGTAAGGTCATCTATAAATGGTGATGCCGATTTCTGATAATAATTTGTGACACATCTTAGCAGTGCTCGGCAAAATATTTTTCTTCTTGCAAGCGGAGAATTTTCTTCTTGCAATGACAAATTTTATCTGGGTCAAATCTTTCCTCAAAAAACTTCAACAAATAATTAAATGTATCTTCATACCCACAATACCCAGTTCGTGGAACATTACCTAATTGTAATTGTTATTTGAAAAGGAAAAATTAAATGTAATTAGAATATTCATTACATTGAGTTTCTCAATCCTATTACATAATGCCAGTATGCCTTTCTTAACATAAGATTTTAAGAAAAAATATTTTAAGATAAAAGATTTAATCTATCATCAAATGACAACAAATATTGTACAAACTGGATTCTAAAGAATTAAGGTTGAAACAACCAAATATGAAGATATGATCAACGGTAAATAGTTTGGCCAACAGCGCCTCGCTCCCCCAAGCAAAATTAGGAAAATAGGGAAGAAATAAAGAGATTTCTATTGTTTCGCACCCTAAAACAGGGAAGAAATCTTTAATGTATAACTATGCTTTCACTTGATAAAACAGAAATTTGAAAAACTAACATTGTCATAGTAACGAATAGAACAGTTTTTTACATTGTGTTTGTGTTTGTCAATAACTTTTGGAATAAAGCATTAACTATCATTCAATGTGCAATGCACTCCTCCGAAATATGAGTTTAAGAAATCTTTTACCTAAGGTAAACGAGGGGATGAGAGCCATTGGTTGATATGAAGTTCGTTGAATTCAAGGGTCGTTTATTAGTTTGGAAGTTTTCTAACGAAGAAACTTCACATTCAACGATCGTTTCGTTAAATGAGCGATTAAAAACTTTGCAACATGATTATTAAAATATTTGGTATGTTCGTAGAATTTCGGTTCGGATAGTAGAAGATACCATAGATCAGATTGTGATCATTTTGGTTAACCTAATTTCAATGCAGATATGGCATCTTTAACATTAACAAGAAAGGAATTGTATTCCCTTCTCAATCTGACTCTTTCATCTTCAATTAAAGGGGTTGGACCCATAGGGAAAGTCATTAGTTTCTCAAATGAAGCTTTTTGTGTTTCATCGTTGTTTTCAATTTCAAAGTTCAATGCCTCGTCGCATAATGTAATCAAGGTTGAAAGCGTCTAATGATTTGTTCTGCTAATTCAGCAAGATACGTTCCATAAACTAGGATTTTATCTTTGAATATTTTTCATAAGCACTTACATCGTTGCCAAATCTGACATTTTGGTGAGTAACAGTTTTACACCTTCAAATTCATGTTTTTCCACTATATCATTCATGGAGTATCTAAACGACTTCCAAAGCGTAAGAGTTATTTTTTTCATCATGAACCAATGCGTACAGAATGAGTACAATACATTACTAAAGTCTGACTTTTGAAATGTGTATAACTTTTTCAATTCTTATTTGTTTAAGCTAATCCTCACACATAGTCTAGCTATTGACGAGCACTTTAAGATGAATTGATTGTTCTTGATAATAAAGATGAATTACAGTCTGAAAATGAAAAAGAAAAATATCAACTTCTTTATTTCGAAAAAAAATCGTAACATTTTAATTCAACCTTAATTGGCTATCTTAGCTGATCTCAAAAATGTATTCTTTTTTATTTTAGCATTTAGGGCTTATTTTGGCGTGAAAATTAGCTTCAACAAAAAAAAATGAAGAGGTTATACGCATTTCAAAACTCGCTGTCTACACTTTTTGTTATCAAACTATTTCTATTTGTTCTTATTAACTGTTCTCTATTGTCAATAAAACTTTACCAAAAACTGCATTTTCCCCTCGGAACTGACCAATTTTGAAATGAATTATTACATATTGTAATTTTGTTAATTTTTAGAGATTCCGTTGTATATTTGATATAAACATGAAATTTTGATGAAGAAAAAAACATTTCTCGATTACAAATGGACAATCGAAATCCCCCAACCCTAAAATTTCTACAAGAAATAATTGAATGTAGCTTAGCAAAAGAAATTAAATCATTGATATTTGTTTACAAACTTTAAAAGAACTATTTTTCATTCACTATCTATTTAAGTATTGTTATAAGACAAGTTGGGTGTTATATTTTTAAGCGAAAAGAAGCATAAACCCGCTCTATCTTTTTTTTTACATCTGGAGATGTGAATCAATGATTTGATTTGATTCTGCTTTCCCTCATCATGTGATAAAAATGATTTACAGAAAATTCAGTGAAATTAAAATGAAAAGAAATAAAAATAATATAATAATCAAAACTTATCACTCTTGATTCACTTTTTCTTTAAGAAAACACGTCATGAACCACGATTTTCTTACTCTACTTTTAAAATCACATTCATTTAACCTGGTTTCCATCTCATATCTTTCACTCGATCTTAATTCCACTCGAATTACAATAGCTGTTACTTTACTTATAAAAACCGGCCTCACCTGAATAGTATATTAAGCCTTCCCATGGTGCCTGTTGATAAGACTCTTCCTTGCCAATCACCATCTCTACCTCTCTTAAACTGAACTAAGCTGTTAGAATTAAAAACGTGAGCGCTTTTGAATAGAATTATTTTAGAGCTCAATAATAGAATCGTTTTATATAAAATTTTCAAATAAGAAATTATGGGCTAATATTTTTTTTTTTTTTTTTTAAATAATTTTTTTCATGGATTGGCTTGACCTTCTTGCAAAGGCCAGCAACTTCTTTCATTCGCGCGCTGCCACGCTGCCAGAATTCGCCGAGCCCTGATTCACACGATTTACGGAAAGTTCAAAATATCGGGAAAATTTTAAGATCCGATTTGTTATAACCCGATAAAAATGGTTCTACTTTGAACTAAGATTCCCTTGAACTGAAAAACTTATTCTTTATGCGGCTTTTTGGAAAATTTGAAAAAGGTATAAACGAAAATTTGTTTACCTAAACAAAAAATGTATATTTCCATATAATTTAATTTTTCCAGGTAAAAATAACATGTTGAAGACTTTCTATTTCACCTTCAAATTCTCTTCACTCGAGTTAGTGTGGACACGAATCTAAAAAAAATATCTGCGAAAACAAAATATCCAAAAAAATGGCCCAGAACTGATATTTTGCCATAATTATGATGTCATGATTATGCATACGTTTTGTTATGACAATATGTAATTAAAGATATACAATACAACCCGATTATCGATATCTTTCACATTTTTGAAGTATTAATTCATATTATTATATTTGCTGATTCAGCAAAACGTTACACTAAAAAAATATTGTTTTATTTCGTACCTTTTTGCCAATAACTCATGAAATAGTTAACCGATTTTATTGAAGGACCCTTCGCTGAAAAGAGAATTTTTTTTTTTTCTAGTGTTATGTGTAACGTAATGTAATATATTTCCATAAAAAGAATAGGCTTACGCCTGTAGTTATTTGGACTCGAAAAATTGTGTATTAGTTTTGTACTAATAGGACATTTTGATTCCTCTCGTTTAGATACATGTCTAACTGTGACTTGAAACTATCAATTGAAGGTGCATCAACGTTAGACTGCGGGAGTTTATTCCAATTATTGACAACACGCGTTGTGAAGCAATCAGTCCTAGGTCTTTTGTTCGCCTTGTTCTTTCTTACACGCATAGTCCTATAGTCCTGTTATGTCCAACTGGCGTTAAAAAGAGGTTTTTATCGATTATCACTAGACCTTGCATTATCTTATAACAGTACACTAGGTCTCCACATTTTCTTCTTTTCTCGTATGAGAAACTCTGCATACCATTAATGATTTTAGTGGCCCTTCTTTGGATGTTTTGTACACTTCTTATATCCTCTATGTAACGAGAGCCCCATATAATATTTCCGTACTCTAGTAGGGGGCGGATCATGGCAGTGTATAAGAGCTTGATTGTATCAGGATCCCGTGTTTTGTACGTTTTTTTGATAATACCAAGCACTTGGTTTGCTTTTTTAACTGCCGGTGCAACATGTACGTGAAATTTCAACGAGTTGTCAGCTATTACGCCAAGGTATTTTTCAGCATCAGATGTTTCAAGTGCCTGCAAATTCATAGGTTACCTTTTCCTACATGTATCACTTTACACTTATACTCGTTAAATGGCAGTTGCCACTTTTTAGACCAATCCACAATCCTATCTAAGTCATCTTGAATTTTCACTTATTGCTATATAAAGCTTACTGTAATCGGTGAATAATTTACACAAGCTTATCTTCACTT
>JAUKPT010001825.1:0-14387 GCA_032273505.1 Nanomia bijuga | reverse complement strand
CGCAGAAGTATCTATTTCAACGATAAAAAAAATTGGTTATTACACTGTCGGATTTCGATTCGTTTGTACAACCCCCCCCAAATTTCCATCCCTTTGCGACGCCACTGCCTAAGGCATGTTTTACCCGGCTTTTTTTGCGAGGGGTAAATCACTTTCTTCAAAAGTGAGATTCATGAGATTTCTAAAAAAACAATAGGAATTCGAGTCAAGGTGTACGAGATGATGGGTGAAACTCTGTTTATTGCTTTGTTCTAACTTTTTTTTTTGTTTAGCTAAACGTTTCAGGTGAATTGGATCCTTTTATCGTGAGTCATGGGACTTTTGTTCTCAACAATTCTTATCAAAAACAGAAAAAAAGTTGTCTTTAAAAAACGATTTAATGCTGAAGTGCCCTCTCAGTATTATAAAAAAACACAGACAAAAAACACAGTATAATAAGGATTAGGATTTTCACTTCACTTAAGTCGAACTATATCTTTACTAAATTGTATAAAAGGGCCAGATACCTCGATATATAATCAATTTCAATTCGGTTGAATTTCAATTTCTTCGGAAAATTTTATTTATTTCTATATGCAAAGAAATTATAAATAGAGAACAAAAATCATTTTGAGATATCTAAAGTAAGGGGCAAGTCCTTTTTATCATTTAGATGTATATCAATACCATTTACGTATACAAATCCCATCGGATTTTCTTGTACACCTTTTCAGGGAGTGCTACGCCCCTCGACCCTAGGTATTTTAAAAAAAATCATAATATCTGAAATTTTCATGCATGTAAAGATTTTGATATACTGACCTCGCAATTACATGCATGGCGAGTTTCAAATGGGTAGGCACTAGAGAAAAAAGAAGGCAGCCTGATAAATAGGGCATCTAAAAAAGAGGATCTAGAGGAAAGTGCGATATGGCAAGATCCTGGGAGTAAGGTCTAACCCCTTTAGCCCTTCCCCCCACGCAACACATTGGATGTAAATTACATCATCAAGCATCTTATTGGTTTTTCATAAAATATTTTTACTTAAACAAAACATAAAATGATGACATTTTGAGATAAACCCATTAGATTCTTGATGATGCAGTTTTCGACAAATTATATAAGAAATTTACCTGTTTGTATACAATCACTAGAATGGCTTTACAGAAACAACAATATGGATTACTCTGTGCAAAAAAAAAAACTGTATTCGAAAGGACTTCCTCATCCGACGGTATTGCGAAATCATAAACTGTAATATTAGCATTGGAAAGAATTGCATCTGAAGGATACAACGTAATATATAATTGCACTATTTTGTATTTTCTAACTGCATTTTGAAATCGGTTCATTAAAACGAAATAAGATTGTGATTCCGTTTGTTAAAATGATTTCAAAAAACACCCATGCATTCCACATGTAAGAAAGCTAGAAGAATTAAATTTATCAGAATGCAATAATACTTGCTCAGTTTCTAAAGGTATCTATATACTTTCAAAGCTGTTCTTTGAAGGGCATTTTGAACTTTTGTAACGATCTTTGAAAGTTCTTTTCTGTTTCAGAACGAGTATGTCTTTATCGATCTTTATAAAGTGAGGGACAAGCCGAAAATGTGAATGCTTGAATTTAAGCTCAATTTCCAGTTTTGAGAACGATCGTTGACAGAATCAACAACAAATGATCAAGTGTCGTTGAAATTAGTGGCCGAAGGCCCACCATGAATTTTCCTGAGAGAAGTACGTCGAGTCAGTGCTCCAAGAAGGGTAGTACTGTAATTTTTATACATTTTGAGTTGTCTTATTAAGACTTTGGAGCTAGTTTTTGTTATCTAAATAGTATTAAATACTTTAATTTTAGTTGTTTGTTAAGAGTCTTAAAGAGTCTTTATGATTTATAAATTTTCATAAAAAATTTTCCGTTTGGGACCTCAAATTTCTCAAATTTGAGAAAATGACAAAAATTGCTTTTTTCTTTATACATGACTCTGAAAATTGTTGATTTCAGCAAAAAATATGCTGTCTACTGGTAAATCAGTAATTCAATACGAAATTGGTTGGACTTTCTTCATACCGAATATCTAAAAAATTGGATCTTTATTAAGGAAAATAAGTACGGGGTGCAATTTTACTCCCCCCCTCATAAACGACGTATGGAAAAAAGCCCAATAAAAATATGGTTAAGGCAACTTTTATAGACCGTTATTTCTTCTCAAAACCTGTTTTTAGACGCTCTCCTAGCTTCATACAGGTTTAATCATGTTTTTCTAAGAACGGTTATAATTCAGCTAAAATTCAGGCGTTTATATAAAACAAACAACGCGTAATCAGCACACACACTTTCTTACCTTACCAAATCATACCAAACGTTCATTCTCATCTAGATTTCTCCACTTCATGCTAAATATGAAGATTAAACATAAACTTTTGGATCAGTACAAATTCCATATTTACCACGTACAAAAATAAAATGCTAAAATCTAACCGAATGCCATAATCTAAATTTCCTTAATGCAATACGTCATGACCCTTTCACCTTATTAGCATATAATGTGTTCACTGCATTCAAAACTATTATTATCTTCATTAGGATTAATTAGCGATTTAATTTACGAAAGGAAAGGATCATATTACAAACCAAATGATAAAAAAATAAATAATTTTATCTAAATAATGATGATGGCTGCAAAAATGTTATTGTTTCCTTACAGTTGTCATGGCAATTTTAGAAGTTTCTCATACAACGGGATAAGTGCATGGCGTACTTAACGACAGGCCATGCCAACGTGCAGGTAAATTTACAGAAAGTACCTTCGAGGTATTTTCTTCATCTAATTTTTTCAGGGTGAATTGATATCAGTTAGAAATGAAAATTTATGCAATTGCCAAAAGATATGGTTGAACATTCGAGGAAATATGAAAAACTTTCGATTTCAACAAAAGTGACATAAAACATTATGAAATATTAAACATTGAGGTTTCTAATTTTGGCAGGCCAAAGGTAACAACTTAAGCTATATTCGTATTTTTTTTGTGTAAAACGGGGTTCGCATTCAGAAGATAATGAGAAAATTTGTTGAAGATAAAATGAAATTCAAATCATATACCTTCTCATTTAACAATCTATCTAGACGGCGATAACATATGCACTCTTGCATACGTTAAACATTTGATTTGAATCGTGAGATGTTTTACATTTGGAAAATGCAAAACAGTTAATATGAAATGAATTTTAAATATATGTAATATGTATGAAACCTCTCCACATTCATTCAGAAACCTCGAGAAGTCGATGAGAAAATATCCTAAAATATCACGTTCACATCTAAAAAACTTTAACATTCTTTTCATACATAAAATAGTGTCGTTAAATTCCTTGATATATTTTGTAATTACACATTCTATAAATCTTTATGTTACTCTTTGTGTAAATTCAGCTTTAAGTTAAGGGACTAAGGTACTGACTCTAAATCGATGAATTCACTTTTTGCTAAATATTCCAATAAAAATAATGGGAAAAACTTAGTCATTTAGTATGTTTGTACTATTAAATGCGATCTATGATCCTACCAAAAATGAAATTTAGATGTTTATACAAACGTGACATATTTGGAATTTTTGTACCATTTTTTGTGATTTTTAGGGGTCAGTAACCCCCAAAATTAGTTTTTGTTTTGAGTCGTCATATGAATATTTAGATTCTACGGTCAATTCTGTCTACGATATGTAGTAACTTTAAAAATGTCGGGAACCCTTAAAACCCGAAAATCTGTCGGCATAGAATAAGGCCATATCTTAAGCTCGCCATGCAAGAGCCATAAAAATTCAAAAAAGGTTTTGGCCAAAATGAGTGATACACGTTTCTTTTTATGAGAGCCCCGTTTCTAAGAACATTCAGGTCGAGATGGGCTAAAAAAAACGATGAAAAAAATAAGATCATCGCCAGCCACAGCTGAAACATAGGCGTTCTTATAAAAAAAAACGTGTAGTCAGTATTAAATACAAAACTGAGATTGAGCACAATGCAGTTGATTGTCATGACAACAAGTTTGAAAAAGGCATCATCTCAAAAGTTTGTCTAATTTAGGCTATTGGTTGGTTAAATATTACATCATCAAGAATCTGATGGGTTCATTTAAAAATGATATCATCATTTTTGACATTAAGAAAACCATCAAATTGTTACATTTTAAGATTCTTGATGATCTCATGTTCAACCAATCAATAGCCTAAATTAGACAAACTTTTAATATGATGCCTAATAAAGATAGTTTATAACGGCAGATTATTGATCATCGAAGATGAGACAAAAAATGTCAGATGATTGGGAAAAACTCGTGTTTTGTTGTGAAAACTCCCTTTTAATCAGAAGAAAGCTATTCATTCTATTCATATAGTACAGGTTTCAAACATACCGTCGAGTTATATCTATATCATATATCTAGGGGGTAGAGAAATATATAATTCATCGTACTCCAAAAGCAACTGTCGGGATGAAAACTTTAGTTGAGCAAGTTAAGCTTTGCCATTTTCATATCACTAAAGAAAATACTATTCAAGACTTATCTAAATTGACTTGACATGTTTTTTTTTCTTATCGGCATTATTGAGTTATATAAATTTCATGCGATGAGGGATTGTCTCAAAGGTATGGTTAATTTAAATAACCGTTTGATTGGTTAGAAAGTATATTATCAAGTATCTGATTGTTTCACTAAGAAATATTTCAATGATTTTAATAATCTATCAAAACATCAAATAGTGATATTTTGGATTGATTCAAACAGATTTATAGAAATTACTGGAAATCCTATTGTTTTCACAAAAATCTCGTACAACTTTTCAAGGAGTGATTCGCCCTCTCGGACTTACTCACTCGATATGTTATTTTATTTTTACTGCCATTAATGACACATCTGTTTTACGGTGTAACGAATTTGTATGAAGAAAAAAGAACGTTTTTTATAAGCACAATTTTTGTATCTTTGTATTGTATTCTTTTAGAATTTGAATCTAGTATTTATAATATGATTAAATTTACAAGCACGATGTGCTTTTTATACCCCCTGTTTCTGAAAATAAGACAGAAAGGAATTGAAATCATTTGGGTAGCTATGGTAGCTAAAGTATTAATGAACAATTAATTACCCTTGAGAGCGTATAATCAAAAGATTTCGCACGTTACGAACATTAATTTTTATGTATCTCTAAAAATATTCTGAGATTTTCTTTTCTTCTAATTCTTCATTTTTGATAAAATTAACATCATTGGAAAGAGAAAAAATAGGCGTGACGTGATATAAAGATCACCTTGCTCCGATAGCAACTTCCTGTATTATACCCAGTTGTTTTCAATTTTATGATACACTCTATAGCTACCATTTTGACGGTTCAAAAACAGTGAATTACGTCATAAGTGACAACACGCTGGAAAGGTGAATTCTTTCACAAACACAGATTTAGATATACTTGTTGGAAAATTATGTAGAGTTAATGAAATGAAAATAAAAAAATCGTTCGTTGCAACCTCGTTAAAACCGGGCCCATTATAATTCCATTTCGGAAGCTCCATAAATAATGGCCTTGGGACACGCTGCCGGCAACATCATAGATTTATCCCTCGTATTTTGAGAGATAATTGTTTCAACGTTCAGTCTTGCTTATCCAATTACGGGATATATTTTCAGTTAATGGAATTTGGCTTAGGCAAGACCACAAAAAACGAGGCGCATAATTTTTTTTTTTTTTTTTAACATTGATGCGCTTGCGCCATCATCTGTCAAGTAATTTTCATGAATATATTATTATTAAATGCATTATATATGGAGTTCGCGAAACGGAATCATAATGGGCAGGGTTTTAACGAGGTTGCGTACGTTGCTTATATTTCCTGTGTACCTTTTCTAAAGGAATATCTGCAAATTATTTTGACTGCTGTTTCATTGGCTGGAATCACATCAAGAAACCTTTTTTGAAAATAAGTCTATCAATTCTTAATCTTAGTAGTCCAATGGCCAGCTATATAGCTGGCCATGTTAGTCCTCGATTCGAATTTCCCTTCTTGAAAAATCAAAATCAGATACAGGGGGTTCTTAATATTGGGGTTTCATTTATTGCAATCATTCTGAAGTATGTATCAACTCAAAATTGATTTTGAATTGTCTGTGAGAAGTTAAAGTGTCAGTAATTATGTATATCTGAAGGAAAATATTGAATCCACACACACAAAACAATTCCCAACTCATAAGTGACCAATTAAAGTCCTCTTAAAATCCTTTGAGAATTCAATGCAAACTTCAAAATTATTTTCATTATTTATATGTACTCTCTATTTATTTGTATTTATTTTTGTTGACATAGACACGAAGGGAAATGTTGCGAGGTCTGGAATTAATGCACTTATGAAATGAGCTGAGATTAGAATTAGATATTCTTTTTTCAGGTAGGTTGCAATTTCTAGTATCAATCAGAAATCAGTTGCTTTACTGTATATTTATTGAGATGAATTTTCAAATACAAAAACCTTTTTTACCATCTAACTATTTTTCAAAAGTTGTTATTTGATAAAAACCGTAAAAATGTTATATTTTTTAGATATTCCTTAACTTCCTCTCCTCAAAGAAAGTATACCAGTCTTCGTCTTACACTATTTATCTTCGTATGTGCAACCACGTATTATTTTTTGTTTGTTACAATTATTAATTGTTGTTTACATTTTCATATCAAGAAAATATTAATGAATGAATTACAAATGGGGTACATCTTGGATCATTTTCTCTCTGTGTCACCATCCCTTAAACCTCTTTTCATGACCTGTTATCGTATCATATGTATGCGTACTTGTGAGGGTGGTTTCTTTTCCGGTGGTGGGCGGGAGGAGATATATAGGTTTTGCTACATTTGGCTCATTCTTTTCGCAGCGTTATTTTGTCATGAAGTCAAAGGCTTTTATTTTTCTGTTGTGTTGTGGAATGCGAGAAAAAAAAGCTTCGTGCCACTAATAAACTTTCTAGCTCCACCACAAATCAAACTTACCCGATTAAAATAAGGCAACATGATACAATCAAATTTTCTTTTTTAAATTTATTAAATTTGCAGTCTTTGATGCTGGATACAAATTTATCAAGCCATCTTTCTTTCACTTTTTTTTTCAACACAGCAGAAAATTAAAATATCTAAAATTTAACTTACATGATAACGTCAGGCTAGAATAAATCCTCAGGCCTGGTTCTACTAAAATTAATTTAAAATACTAGAAAACAAAATTGGTTCAACTGTAAAGATTTTGACCAACAGCCCACCCCCAGGGTGAGAAATAAGCAAAATTTGAAAAATAGTTGGTGGAAGAAATAAAAAAAATTGGCAAAAAATATTTACCAGTGAATTGGTTAATGAATACATCAATATTTACGATTCTCGAGGATCGGTTTTTTGACCTTTTTTCATATTCATTATACTGTTGATGTGCAGTTTACATTTAGACAATTATCTTTCTGCAGACAATGCCAAATTGATTAGAACTGATGATGGCGTACTATAATAACAGGCTTCGTCACTATGCATAAAAATCTAGTTCAGTAGCTTACGGTAATTCATTTGACTGACGTTTTCAGAGCAAGTTTATATTATCAAATAATGTCTTAAGAATTAATTTTCATAAAGAATGGTTGAATCTTCCTGGAATTGTGAGGAAATTTTGCTTTTACTAAAGCATCCAAAAACTCCCGAAGTAATGAAAGTTGTAAACAGGGGTAAAAAAGGAAAAACACCAAGTCTAAAGCTGTATTCATATCGTAATGATTTTGTGCACCTTTATTATAGAATTAGCTGTTAAATATGCAATGATATAGGAAGGATTCAAATACGTCAGACAAAGAAAATGCCGAAGATATAATTATAGATAGTGGTGCAGATGATGAATGCATCTAGTTTTTTCCAACGAAAATCAATGGCGGATCTGTCCCAATTTCTGAGTGATATTTACCCCAAAATGTGGAAAATTGAAACACTTGAAACGCATGGTAGCACATACTTCAAGACCTATTTTCCAGCCCTTATCTTGGACCTAGTTTAATGATTTATAGGGCCAACTTAGTCTTAGTGTGTCTTCATTTAGTATCGAATGCGAAGATTATTCTTTATCATTATGTCATTCCGCATCTGAAAATAAAAAAAAATATTGGGGTTTCCGGCCAAAATTCCGCTGGAATGACCCAAACAGTTTACTCTTTCTCCTATATCTGTGGTACATTTGTGTAAATGAGAGGTGAAATTTGATGGTGCCATGCCATTATTGAGGAATTTAGTTCGGAAATGTCCATTACAAAAACTGTCACAGGTAAAACATTATTTTAAAATGTGATGCCAATAAAAAGAAATATGGTTCCAGCCAAAATCGAAGTATTTCAACCATTTCTCATCCCAAAATACCATGATTTTAGCCTGTCTTGATGTGATTACTCATGTTTTACATATCATGCAATTGTATAGTATTGTGTCTTAAAGTGTACGTAAACGAATTTCGTGATCATAACTATTCACCAGAGATAATTTGATGACTTGATAACTCGTAATGTTACAAAGGAAACGTAATGACGAAATTGCGCGTGTATAATTAGCGAAGTCTTGTAATTGGTTTTCATGTATAATACAGTAATTCGATGCATTAAATACATTCCACAGGGTGATTAATATATTTTAATCTTTGCTCTCACGCATAACTGCATGTTTCATACTTTAAAATTTATATTCAATATAACACAATGCATCAGACGACACGTCATTCCCTTATCAACTGCACAACGTATGCTCACTGAATAACGCGTATACCTCCTTAACGGATTCTATAAACGTTAAAATTTTCGGTTTAAACCCAACCAAATTATAAATGAAAAAAAAAACATGTTATAAGCTACATAAATAATAGGCAAGTAGATAAATGTGTGAAGTATTGTAATTAAAATAAATCAGAATACAAAACTTTCATAAAGCGTGCATATTTTATGTTATCTTAACGACAGGCATTTTACGCGTGCATTTCTGAGAAAACTTTGACTGATTTGGTATCAAAGAATGTTTTGATTCGATGTAATTAAGGAAAATAAAATGCAGATGATAAAGATTATGAAATTAAAATAGACCGACTTACATTATTTTGAGTTGTGTAGAAAACAGGAACAAATTTGTGATATTTCAAGCATTATAATTATTGAATTAGAATAGCAAAGCTAATAACGACGGGCTATTAAATACTGGTCTTTCACTGGTATTGATTTAATTACAGAAAATATACCTCGTCGAGGTAAGGACGACAGCTTTAGCTGAATGAGTATTTGGCACATCTTTTGTAGGGTATTGAACCACTATACCGCACTAGCTCAAAACGTCAGTGAAAGGATTAAAAATGATTAAAAATTAAAAATTTCCTGGAAGTTGTCAAAAACACCCCCCCCCCCCCCTCTCAGACGAATATCTTCGTTCTCCGTGCTCAACGTGTTAATATAATAACTGTCTGTCTGTGGGTGTCAATCTGCGTGTCTGCATTTACGCTGCCAATAAACTGGATAACGAAACTAGATTTTAGCACTTTTCGGGACATAGGTTTCACTGTTCTTTATGTCAATAAGGATACGTTACGGCCTGTAAAGGATAAAAAGATGCGTAAAGTATTGTCATTAATGTAATTAAGAATATACGAAAAAAGCCTTTTCTTATCGCGAAGAATTTAGGTGCTTTTAAGGCTAGCAATCACTTGCGTTCTTAACGTTCCTATCGTTCCAAACGTTCCAATCGGTATTATTGTCACAAGCGTTATTATCGATCTTTTCGTTCTAACAGTTATCAAAAATTATGTACTCACTGCAAAGATTCAAAGTGATAGTTTAGAACGTTAAATTTCTTTTCGATTCTGTATTCAGAGGTAAATAGCACTACAATCAATGTTCTATTCTAATCAGAGCAGAACTTGTTAAAATATCATTTGAAACTAGGAGTTCTGAGTCCAAATTTTACTGTCGATTTTACTTCTTCTCTCCTTTTTATTTTTTATTGTTCACGTCCAATATTTCTTTCAGCACGCAGCTTTTCTCTTCCCTCGTTGAGTAGCATAAGCAGCGTTCTTTAGAAAAAGCATGAATAGTCCCATTCATGTTCATCGAGTTTATTTCTCGCTTCTTCTAGCTTCTCTCCGAGATCATCCTCATGTTTCTTTATTGCATGATCGATTCCATTGCAAAGTGGTAAATCATCCATCTCATCAATGTCAGACAATGTCAATGTCTTTTGGATGAGCTCATCATTTTGCATGTCGTGAAAGAGTTCAATAAATACCTTATCTACGTCACGAATGCTCGTACCTCCACAGTCTGTGCAGTCACATTGCTTCCCACTGAACCATTTACATTTCCAATTATTTCCTTCTTTCCCCAATACATACCAAAAAAAATATTTTTCATCACCAATGGCATTAACAATTGTATCGTAGTTCACATCGAGTGTATCTTCAATAGCAATATGTAAGTTGCATTTGTAATGCAATCCATTTTTTGATTAAACAGCTCATCATCTTCACCTCGCATGAAGAGATCAATAAATACCATCAGGACAGTTTCAAGATGCAAATGAATTGGTTGATTACTTTAACAGTCTTAAATAGTTAAAATAAAGCTACGTTTAACTAATAATCGTCATTTAACCAAAATTAATGTTAAGTGATATACCTCCATCTACATTTGGGGATAACTTCAACAAGAATTGTGGATATCTTCATTGTGGATATCTACATTTGTGGATAAATTTATCTAGAACTGTGGATATCTACCTAAATTGTGGATAGCTCTATCTACATTTGTGAATAGCATCAACTAGAATTGTGGATATCTACATTGTGATATCTACATTGTGATATCAACATTTGTAGATAGCTTTATCAAGAATTGTGGATATCTACATTGTGGATATCTACATTTGTGAATATCTTCATTAAGAATTGCGTATATCTATAACTTTATCTACATTTGTGGATAACTTCAACAAGAAGAGCGATACGAACGATTGGAACGCAAAATTGGAACGATAAGAACGTTACTAACGCAAGTGAGCCTTTAGCGAGGGGACTATAGCGCATGCAATTCCAAGAAAACTTATTTAATATAAAAATCAGGATTTGATTTAATGTATTTGGTCGAAATATGAGGTGAGTAATAAGAATGAATAACAAAAGTAAAATAATTGGGTATGCCCTATTAAAGTAATTTTCAAAATAACTGGTCCGGCTTCGTTTGGAGTGTAAAATACTGGATGGAAGTTGATGAAAGATAAAAAAGAAAATTTTCCCTAAACCATTTGTAAAATATGAAAGAATACCAACCTTTGGGAAATTCAGAAATGTAGTCATTTTTATTATAGGTTTATTTTTCATGAAGTTACGTTATGTTTAGCCACCTCTAGTCGGGCGAAAATATGCTTTAAATGCATCAAAAATCATCATATTCATTAGAACGCCATGGTTCACACTAATGCTTAGCAGAAGAATAACAGGAAATACAACGAGAAATCGCGTGACCTATAATTCTTTTTTTAAATTCCACCACGGTTCTATTTATTCAGTAACGGAATACGATTTGCAATTTGCTTACACCATGGTAAAAAGATTTAGAACAAAAGGGGGCTATTACCAACTATTACACAAAATAAGTTTGAATTAAAACTTAAGGTTGGGTGAAACGATAAGAACATCCGATAAGAACATTTTGTTCAGCTATGTTTCACCGTTTAAACAAACATTCGACAACTTTTTGCCCATTTGAATAATTCATATTAGGGTTTTTTTGGAACATGTTTTGACTGTTCAACCGATGTTCGACCTTGTTTACAAATCAATTTAAAAACATTTTCCAACAGATGAAAGATGACAAATATGACAAATTTGTTGGTTATTTGTTCGTTGGTTCTGTTTCGTCATCTTTCTAACGTTTTACCTATGGTGAAACAAGAGTTTCTTCGGAAAAACATATACATATTTATTAGGGGGAATTATCATTTATGAGGTGAATGTTCTATTGTTTCTCTACAGTTCCCAAATAAGTACATTGTTATCGATAAATGGCAATTACCATTTACGAGTTGAATGTTTATATACAATTCCCTAATGAAGAAAGAGTTTCGTAAAACCAAAGTTGTACATTGTTTATCAATTAAATGGTAATTATCATTTATAAGGTGAATGTACTAATACATTTCACCGCTTGTTTTTGTTGGTTCAAACAGATGTTGGAACTTGTTGTAGAACATCTTTTCACCAGAAGTTTTTTTTTTTTATTTTTAAACAGCGAAACATAGCCAAACAAAGTGTTTGCAATGTTGTTGCAACACGTGTGTAATAAACCTTTTTCATTACGATGATGAATCTGTTAGGCATTATCTACTTAGCAAGAAAGCTTTGTCTTAAGAATGGGTCAGGACATGGCAAACTATAGTCACTATAGTCACTATAGTAAATATAGTAGGCCATGGTCAGGACCATCTTTTTAATAGAAAAGGTTAACAGACCTTTGCTCAGCAAATCTTATTGCAGAATGTTACTTATTCTTTCAGAGATGACTATGCCGTTTGCAACTTATTATCTTCACTTAGCAATATATTTTATCCGGCGTTAAAGCATAATCATTCTTTATGATTATACCACAAATCTATGATCAGAATTTTTCAGTGGGATATTAAAAAAATTTCACAAAAATGAATTAAGATATTTATTACAAAAAACTCAACAAAAGAATATATGAAAATGTTGACTCGAAAAAAGGTTTGTGGGATTGATGTTCGAACAAACATTGCAGCAATTCTACTTATAGAACTGCATCCATACGCTATTTATGAAATTAAATTGACACTCGTTTTTGCCGTTCTTAACGCGACTGTTGTGACTAACGTGACTATCAGCACAAGATCGAGTGTACTCACTAGTTATTCTTATACCGATAAGAACAATAAGAACGCAACAGAATAATAGTTTCATTCATTTGAAGCGTTACAGACAGTGCCTAACGTTCTTAACGTGACTAATGCGACTATCGATATAAGAAAAAGTGTACTCACTAAATTATTCTTATACCGTTAGGAACAATCGTCACATTAGTAACCGAAAATTAGAACGATAGACTCGTTAAGAACGCAGGTAAGTACTAGCATTTAGTCTCACTCTTGACTCAAAATTAAATTTAAAAAAACATATTAATGAAAAAGTATCTACAGCCCGAAAATGGATCGGTATCATCGAACAACCATTAACCTATTTATCCTTAACTATTTATCCTTAACTCTCTTGCAAATATCTATAAAATGAATATTCGACCACATCTTGATTATTGCGATATTATTTTTCATTTTCCAGTAATAGCCAACCTCTTTGACTCATCTATGTCCCTGAACTTTACAATGGGAATCTTAGAAAAAACTCCATACCAAGCCGCACTAGCAATCACGGGTAATTGGAAGGGTACTAAAAGGAACAAAATTTTTGAAGAGCTAGGATGGGAAACACTAGACCTAAGACGGTATTTTCGTCAGTTAGTAATGTTATATAAAATATAAAATGATCTTACTCCTATATGAACCGCTTTTCTCGCCGCTTACCATTATATATCCTAGAAATTTATTGTCGCACGGAAAAATTCTGCAAATAATTTTATCCCACCAGTTATAAATACTGAAATAATACAATATAAGAAATGCTCCTTCCATATCCTTAAAAAACGTCTAATATATCTTTCCCGTAATGACGTGTCACTCAATGCCTCATTTACAAAGAAGCTCTCTTTTATTTCTAATTTTTTGAGACATTTGTAGCTGACAGTAAGTTTGATTTATCACTTCACGTAAACTTTTTGACAGCTCCTATTATCTCAAACATTTTACAAAAAATGAAAGCGTGTATTGTAAACGAGGCAGTGACATTCGTCATTACGGGAAAGGTGTATTAATATCATTCGCTTGTCAAAAAAAGAAACTTTTCACCACTCTGATCGTCAAGGCTTAAAGTGGATCTTTTAAGGTATAACACGGGTAAATTCGATGAGTAGATTTTTTGTAATCGTTCCTCATAAAAATCTCGAGGGCGAAGAGCATAAAAAGTGATTAAATTCTCTAATAGATTTTCTATTTAATTTCTGATTCAAAAATCTCGTGCTTTTTTTGCTAGAATTTGTACATCATCTACATTCCGAAACCTATTTCAATAAAAGGTTAATTACATATGATTAACAATGTAACATTGTAAAAATGCCGAACATTTATCCACTTGTCGTAGAAGACAATTTCTATTTTTTACTTGAATTATTCTTAAGGGGGAATATCCCTTATTAAAATCAAAAAATGATGTTTTTTCAATTTCCCCATTTTTATGCTAGCATACAC
>JAUKPT010001824.1:0-14390 GCA_032273505.1 Nanomia bijuga | reverse complement strand
AAAATAAAACAACAAATTCTAACAAGGACGAACCAATATCTGAACCTTTAAATAAACGATCGAGAATATCAGCAGTCAAAGAAAGTGAGAACTCTGAGAACAAATGGGATATAGAACACGCATCCGAGATGATTAAAATATTACTGAAATAGCCATCATAAAACGTTTTAATTAAATGATTTAAGTCATTGAAACATTCAATTCTTGTTTGATAACGAGTTATTTCATTGTATTAATCTATATTGTTTGTTCTGTTTTTGGCTTGTGCTATTGATAAACTATAAAAAAAATAGTACAATTCCAAATTAATATTGAATAAGAACAATGTGTTTATGTTTTACAGCAAATTCAAGGCCTATTTTACGTGAAATTCTTTGGAAAATACATGGTCATCTCAGCAGAGATGTATATCTAACATATTAAACTTAAAATATACCAAATAGTTCATTTGCAGAACCAACTTCGAATAAGATTCTTAATCAGCACAAAATTTGAAATCGATTGATGTATAACATGATTAAATTTGAAAATATTTTTCAAATTTCCTCCGTATGACGTCATACCGGAAAAAGTACCACTACCGGTTGGATGTCAGAAAACACTAGGGCTCAAATTCTTCCTTGAGCATTTACAATCACATATCAATAATTAAAAAGGGTGGTAACAGGGTTAGATCAATTGTTATAAGATATTACCTGTCTATCTTGCCTGTTTAACTTTTCAATTTCTTTAACTTTTTTTTGACTTTTTGATTTTTTTTTGACTATTTGAAACAGCTTGACATGACTCTTTTTGAGTGATTCGCCTCTTGCCTGAAGACGGTTGCTGTTATAAAAGCCCTGACCCTTCATGATGTAACTATTGAGCTTCAAAGTTTAACCTTTTTCTAACTTTCAACTTATCAGTTTTATGCTACGGACTAAAAGTCAATGGAAATATTATCTTATACATGTACGTTATTCAAATGGATACAAATTCTTCTATTTTATCTATATGTATATGTAGTAAAAACTTTCAATCAGTGTTAACCCTTAGAACCTGTTTAAGATCTACGTCAATTATTTCAGACATGCAGCAAAACCCATCCTAGAGGAAGACCAGAAACAAAGAAACCGATTATTGAAATCATTATAAATTATTAAACTTCAAGCATTATCAATGTTGATATCTCCCCATCTGATAAAAACTCCCTGGTCGTTCTCACTTAACTGCGATGTTACTCTTGAATCTATTAGTGTGTGAACAGAGAATCTTTCTCGACAAATATTATTATTATCCGTTTGATGTTTTTCTCTTACATCTTTGTGATGGACAATAGAGATTCATAAATATTTTTTCTTTCTTTTCGTTTTCTTTTTGATATATTTTGATTGTAGTTTTTCAGATTTGTTGGTTACTGTTACAATGTAAGATGTATACATTACATAAAGAAAAAGAAATGAAAATTTATTTCTACTTTCATATTATTTTTTACAGTTTTTCGGTTTTAAATGTTCATTTCTCGTTTTTTGTAATTCCTTATATTTATGCAGCTGTTTCTTATTTGGGGAAAATATTTTTCTGTGGATAAATATTTGGTTTGTATGGAGTTTACTATACATTTTTTGTGCGATACTTTGCTGTCATCCTTAGATGCAGCAGTTTTTAGTAATTAATTCTTTATCCCTTTTTCATATGTATTCTTTGTCATAAATATATATGTCATGATATATTGAGAGGTATACATTTTCTATTTAGTCAACAGATTTGTTTAAGGCCCATGTCTTGATGTTTTATGAATTTTGAATAACTAAATGTGAAGATATCCATTTAAATTACATGTCCTATCTTTAATAAAAATTGGTGCTTTTCCGTGAAATGTATTAAATTGCGAATCAAATGAATATCATAGGTTTAAAAAAATAGATTGATATCAGTATAATAGGTATAGAAAACTCTTTTCAAGATACCTTCCCCTAAATATTGGATTCAGTAGATTGAAAATCGAGATATGAATAATTGTGGTAAGATTGACAGCATAGGTCTGAAATAAAGATAGCAATGTATTTATTAAATATATTTTTAGTATCACTGCTGTAGTGCTACATTATAAATTATGGAAATCTTTGAGGAAAAGGCTGAAAAAGGATAGAAAAGGACATATTCATATACTTTCTATTTTAGATTTTCAAACACGAAAATATATCATACAATACAATACAAAGCACTCTAAACTAGAATTGATGAATTTCGAGAACGTTTATAACCACAAAGAGAAACTGTCCTTGTGTGACAATGAGTTTCGTGATAATGTTACTTCACGAAGATGTATCCTCACAATAAAACATCCTCAATAATATCTGTAGTTATGAATAATTGATATAAAGTAGAACTCCTATAATAGTGATTGCCCAACATCAACCATTGCATTAGGGACATTTTCCTCTTGCATTATTCTGTGATTTATACTTATCACGTGAATTTGTCTTCTTCTACAGTTTAAACACATTTTTCATGAGCAAATCCATTCTTGAATTTACTTAACCTAACCCAGTCCCAATTTACAGGCCTAAGATTTCTTTGTAGTCGCATGAATTTCAAATATTTCACGTCCCTTCCATTTTGGGCTGTAAAGAAATATCACTTGATTTTTAACTCACGTTTCAGGCTTCTTTGCAGTAAAATTGATTATTATGAAAAGAATCTCTTTTGTGTTAGGGATTGTCTGCAAATTATCGGTCAATTTGTTATTTAATTGGTTAAAAATTGCATTATCAAAAATCTTTTTGGTTGATTTTTAAACGTCATTATTTGATATTTCGTCAAACCTAAGATTCTTAAGTAAACCGTAACAATGAAACAATAATTGTAATAATAAACAAACTAAAAATTTATGAATATATGATTATATATAATTTGATACATGAACTAAGGTCCCACCAGGGTCCCGGGTCCCACTACGGTCCCGGGTCCAACTAGGGTCCCGGTTCCCACTTGGGTTCCGATTCCCACTTGGTTCCTGGTTTGAGCCTATGCTGTACATGAGGGGTAGAGTGTTAGTGGGGTAAAGAAGAATTCCAGTCCTTGCAAATAGATAAGATCTGGATTTCATATGGTATCCGACTATATAAAATCAACTTCTCGATAAAACAGTATTTGACCAGTGTTTATCTAAATGATTAGCTTTCTGATTTTATCTTTAACTCAGAATCGTTGATTTTTAAGGGCACGTGATAAAAATTGTATAAGAAAAATATAAGTTTTCTAGGTTTTTAGATCGGAAAATTTTAAGATAAGTCATTTTATAACAAAGCATTTGGAATAATAGGAGCCCATAATAGATTCACAACACTGACATTTGCGATCCCAACTTTAATATTGATATTTAGCGTCGCTCATCCATTTTAAACCTCGGCTAATAACTCCGTAAGACTTGTTTATTAATTCTTTGAGTAGCGAAAAACAATTTTCCTTTTTCTTTCTTTTTTCATGTCATATATATCACCTAGTGCGTGCGTTATATGAACTGAACTCTGCTGTATATTCGAGTCTTGTTACTCCTACTTTCATTTTATTTTTAGATCATTAAGGTAACTAAATTATACCTGTTATATTGACTGACATTCTGAGGCACGTGTAACTGCCATTTTGTTATGCAAAAGAATTAAAAAATAAGTTGACCATTTATTTTATGTGAGTCGACTAGTTGAAATGATGCGTACATGCCATATCATCCCGATTGGTTAGACACAGTGTTAATCTCGTACAACAGTCTTGTTAATCCTTGGTTAATTCTTGTTAATTATTGTTAATCTTTGTTAATCCTGTAATCTTTGATCATCATTAGCTAATTCGTGTTAATCTTCGTCAATCTTCTTTAATCATATGTCAATCATTGGTTAATCATCATTGTTAATCTTTGTTAATCCTTCTTAATCTTCGCTAATCGTTGGTTAATCATTGTTAATTCTTGTTAATCTTTGTAGACCGCTGTTAATCATTGGTTAATCTGTTAATCTTTTTCATTCTTAATTAATCTCGTACAGAGGTTTCCAAGTGTCTCACCTCTCGTATCATTTCGCTTTTGTGCACGTAATTACATTTTTAACAAGATTTCTTTGTCCTGACATTCTGAGGCACAAATACGTTTTAGTATATCTCAAACTTTCACCTAAATCGCTTTATAAATCCATTTAAAAATAAACATTTAGGAAGCCTTGCTCTTATTCAGAAAAGTGTATCAAGTTTATTTCACCAAGCAATTAACTATCATTTCAGATCAAAAAAGCTGTAACACACTGACCCTCAAGTACATGTCGGGATTTATTTTTTTCCTTTGTGCCTTTTCGTTGCTAAGCTTTAAAAACCCAATTTCGACGTCATTATAGAGATATCACACTAGATACTAATGATAATTATATTTATGTCTATGCATTATGAAATTAAAGAAAAAGGCAGAAATTAGCACAATCGAGACTTGCTAGTTTCATCTTTTTAGACACTTTAAGGTTGAGTTTAAAACCCCGATGTTGCCGAATGTAGAAAATGGTTCAATTTTTAAGAAACCTTGAAGCCCTAGAGCTGAGGCTTTTATAAATAAAGAGTGTACATATTAACTCGCATCTTACCAGGAATGATCATATCATCATTATTTCCCAGTTGTTTTCATATTATTTTTTTAGTGGGACAACGTTGCACATCGAAGACCATGAAGGCAAGACTGCTCTCGATTACGCGATCGAAAAGAAGCAGAAAAATTGCGTTGATGTAATACGAAATGTAAGTGATCTGGAAAATTTCTTTGATAGTAAGGCCTTAAAATTCCTATTCGTAAATAGATCAGGAAAGAAAATTTTGCATGGTAACGAGGCGAAAGCTGCTCATTTTGTAAACAAAACTGCATTTTTACAATTAACATTTATGATTAGTTTACTTCATTTTAGAAGTTGAGCAGCTTTGGTCTCGCTTCCATGCAAACATAACGTAATTTACGGAAAGGTCTATTAAAATGAAAGGCAGTTCCTACGTTGGCTTCTGTACGTGAATGCATTGTCAATATTCTGAAAGTTTCATTTGCACGAACAAGCTTGATAATCAATGTATCAAAGTGCTAGTTGGTAAAAATCTTCTAACCAATGCATTAGCTTTTTTTTATACTCACATCGACTATTTGGTAGATTAGAAACTCTTTGCATTTGTAGAACAGAAAAAATCATCATTATTTTAACGAAACAAATTCTTTTCTGCATTCAAAAACAGCAAGTTCATTGCACGAAAAGAAGAAAATTCATGTTGATTTTGAGTTAACATAATATACAACACGAAGGCGGAATTGCATATCCCACGGCTCTTGTCCTTTAGTAATCAACAAATTCCATCTCAAGAACTCCCTTGGAGGTAATAAATTATTGTTAAGTAAAAATGTTGTAAAAAAAATTCTCGAAAATTCATCTGTAAAATAAAAAATAAGAAAAATGTTTAAACCAAGTTTGCTTGTTTAGGAAACGTTTTCACGAACTGAAAAAATGACAAAACAAAAGGATTATTTTGATACTTTAAAGGCATAAATTCTTGCAGAGAGAAAATGTTGCGAATTTTTCTTCGCAACTTAATATAAAAAGGTGCGGGAATTTTAATATTTCGAAGACCTTTGAAATTTTTTTGACTTAATTTTGACTAATTCTAAGTAAGAAATGAAATTGCGAGAAGATAAATCATTTGCGGTCTAAATGGTTTCGAAAGTTGCGAGACAGAATTCGCAATATTTTCAGCACGCAACTTTTTATACCGGCAATATTTTATGCTTATAAAGTAATAAATAAAGTGAGTTTTATGAAAATTGGTACTTCTGATGAGCAATTCATCCTTTGCTTTTTCACTTGCAAAATGGAACCAGTTTATATACTAGAAATGAAAGGAAAGTGGAAAGCTGAGGCCGTTCTTCAAAAAGGTTTTGAAGGTGTTAGGTTTCCACGAAAGCTAAAACTAAAAGGACGCGGCATAAAAAATCTTTCGAAAGCTTTATATGTGAGGGTAAGCTTACAAATTGGTTTTTAGCTTCTATTTGAATTTGTAATAAGAAAAAAAAATTAAATTGTCGTCTATCTATTATTGATTAAATCATTAACAGCATGTTACCAGCCTTTTGTTTCTTATAAACAAAATCAAAACATGAGGTCAGATCGTGGATTGCGGATAGATTTCATGATTTTCGTATGTCAGTACTAGGGAAAAGCAACCTGCGTTGAAATGGACCTCGCTGCACCCGGTCAATTTGAAAAGGTTTTCATATTTTTTAACAGAAAAGGTCTACCCAACCCACCCCCCTCATCTAAACAGACAACCATAATTCTCATTTTCATACTTTTAATCAATTTTTTTCTCAGGGGAAAAGCGAAAAATGAAGGGGGAATGACTCTTCAAACGTTCTTCTTTTTAACAGATTATGCCCGACCCCCTACCCCATTAACAGACATTTTCTCTCAAAAAATATTAAAATCTTTTTGAGATGTTCCCTAAGTAGTAACTATTTGACCTCAACACAAAAGTAAGAAACTACACAATTTTCTTTAAATGACGCATATTTTATATAAATCAAGACAATTTCAAAAACTTACAACTTATTATCTTTACTCTATATTTGTATTATTTTTTAGTACGTACCATGTTTTATTCATAGTATCTTCTCTTCTTTCTTGCTAAGATTTCCACTAAATTATTCTATTTGCTATGAGATGCAATTTTCCTCTCAGTTATTTTTCATCTATTATACATGTTTTTACCTCAACATTCTGCCAAAGTTGTCTTTGTGATTGGCTAAAAATTACATTACGAGAAATATTATTTGTTCAATTCGAAAGGTCACTATTTGATGTTTTCTCAAAACTCAAAATCATGATACAATTCATGTATTTGTCAGTCAAATTCTTAAATGATGTTATTTCTAACCAATTAGATAGCGAATTTCCCTCCTATATTTTTTTTTCATTTTTTTTTCAGATGATGTTCCGATCACCAGAAGAGCTACGCAACCTTAAGAAAGTTCGTTTCAATGAGCTGGTGTATACGTACGATATACGCTCACCTCGCTACAAGTCGACGTATAACGAGTGCAAAGGCTCTTCCGACTATTGGGACGAAGTCATCCAATCACAATTCGACTACTGGCGTAATTCCCCGCAGCAAACAAAACGCGAACGTCAGCTAAAAGAAAAACGAAATTTTTATAAAGGAAGAACGAAAAATTTGAATTGTGTCCAACAACAGCATAAACAGCGAAGTAGAGATATAATTTTCGAGGAAAAAGAAGAAATAGTGAGCAGTAGTAGTACGGGCTGTGCAGAGAATGTTAGCTATAAAGATCCCCCGGATTTATTAAAACATATTAATGATAGGGGGCAATTAGATGATTTGATTTACGTTGCGAACGGGACTATGCCAATGATGAACCGGCACCACCGGCATCCCGGCGGGAGCTCGACTCTCCCGCCACCGCCGGTCCCGAAACGGCACAGTATAAACAATAAAACTCCACCTTCTGTACCGGTTCGGCATATATCCACCGGAAAAATACCACCCGTAGTACCAAAGAGGACTGGAACACCGAAATTCCCACTGGGGTCTTCTCAAGACTCGCGTAATTTAGAATCGAGGGGATATCATTCGACTAAACAACCGGTGAGAGTTCCATTAACCACTAACAATACTCTTAGCAATTCGATGATCGGTGTTATTGAAGTCCCACAAGAAAACAGTACACCGACACACTCCCCGCAAATAGACATTCCTTTTAAGCCCCTACACCAGCAACCACACACAATTAAAAACCCTCTGTACCGTGAAAAGGAACCTGTACGATACGTCTACCCGCAATCAAAAACGCAAAAACAAAATGGCGGTATGATGCGAAACACGACGTATAATTCGCACGGTAGCCGAGTGAATAACGTTAAAAAAATTGTGAATCAATACGATTCGTTTTCGCAACAAGAGATCTACTCGAGTATAAACACGAACGATACGAATCGATATATGCCTTTCACGTACTTAAATCATCGAACTGGTGGTCCGAAAGTGAAATTAAAAAATGAGCAAAATGGCGGCACCAGCAGCAGTCTCGGAGGAGGATCTTTTAAATCTGTGACGTCATCGAAAAGCGGTAGAACTTCACGGCAGTCGCCAAGTCATCATTTAGATACCTTAAATTCAAATGCGTCTATGTCTTCATTTGATTCCCATCTTCACGATATTTCGATCAGCCAATTTTCCGATCGGAATAAAGTGAAACTCTACTCAAGAAATCTCGGGAAATCAAAGGTAGGCTCTTCTTATTTTGAAGTGTTATAATAATATAATTTAAATATAATTTAAATTTTGCAACCCCCTCTTATTTTATAAGGTTGGTTAGTGGGAATCTTCGTCTAAAATCATCATGAACTTTTATTTCTTTAGCCAAGCACATGGACATCATTTAGAAACGGAATTTCACAGTTCTTCAACTCTATACGACCGAAACGTGATCCGGTAGGTATCATAGTCTTCAAAAGAGAAAGGTGTTAAGTGTTAATTCTAACCTTATCCAGACGGATTGGTGAGGTTGGTGGTGGAGGTTCAATGAGACCCCGCTCGCACAAAAACGTGTATGGAATCGTTGGCATATCACTCAGAAAGATTTTTGAAGCAAAATAAGTTGATATGCATTTCATTTAAGATCTAGTCACCAGAATGATTTCAGGAAATGTTGTTTATATCAGCCTTTTTATCAAAAGTTGGATAACTAATGTAAAAATTCAGAATTTTTTTGACGTTGAAAAGATTTTGTCGATAAAATATTTCATTTACTGGAAATTACAATGAAAAGTCTATGATATAAGTTCCAATGTTTCTAATCAAATTGGGTGTCGCAATGAGGGTGTCGCAGTTTTTTTGGATGGATTTCTAGAAAGATATGATCATTTTCAAGGTTTAGTAATCAGGGGTCAAAGTCTGTAAATGTTAGATATAAAGGTGCAGGCCAAAACGTTCGTAAGTTAAGCAGTGAAACGTAGTAATACCAAGCTACCGGATAATTGCAAATGTAAATGAGCACTTGAGCCAGCTCCATTAACTATTCACTAACTTGATAATTAACATATTGTCTTATGCTTTAGGGAAGGTCGACATGGTCCGATCCACGATATTCTCAACGAGAAGACATCTTTAGTCGTTTCAGTCTCCCGCGTAAAGCTTCAAGGCGAGAGTTCGACGACCTCTTCAACCATTCCATCGAAGGCAACTATACTATCAGTAAAAACACTAGTTTTAGCAGTATTGCCAACAGTGGTCGTTTAATGGCGTCGAATTTGAGTTTAGAAGAGAACCGAATGAAAAATACAATTGGTGCGTCGCCGTACGATCGATTCCGTGCGAAAGAAATAAAAAATGATTCGTTTTCAGGTTTTAGCGATCTTTCGTCGGAAATGCAAGGACCGTCTCATGCGTTCGAATCGTTTCTAAACGAACCGCCGATAACGAGTACAATGAGGCGCGTGCGCAAAGAGAAGACGCAACCAGCTACCATCAGATGATGATGCTAAATTTATAATTTGAAAATCGAAATACTTTTTTTTTTGACAGGCTCTAGTTAGTACGGAATCCTTTTAATCGGAGTTTTAGCTGCCATTTTTAATTCCTAATTCGTAATCTTCAGCGTAATCATGTAGTTTTTCCTTGAATTAAATTAACTATTTTTTGCAAAAATCAATTCAAAATGATATGGATATCAGAATTCGAGAAAATCATCGCAGAAACACCAACTTTTCTTTTTTTACTAAAAAATATATTGAAACGTCAGTAATACGTTTTCGATACTGTGGGAGTTGCCTTTTGAAAGTTCCGAATTCTTTTAAAAATATATAATAAACTATCATTTTCCCATACCAAAAAAACACGAACTTTGATGATGCTTTTTCAATTTATAATTCAAATTTTGAGAAAGTATTTTTTGTTAGGACGGTAATTATAAAGAGTATCGAAAATATGTGCGCCTTTTTTGATAGGAAAAATAAGCTTAATCTTCAAATGTTTTTCTTACCTTTCTTAATGAATCTGAAGGTCTTACTGGAAAAATCCGTTCGGATCAAGATTCGGACGAAAAATACCTTGATCCAGACACGAAAAGAGAAGTGTCCCGGATGAGGTAGGACGTATATGAGAAAAGTTTGCTCGAGAGAGATCTTTTTTGACATGGCGTACTGTATAACAGGCCTTGTCAACGTGCTGCGATTTCTTGTTTAGTAACCTTCCAATCATTTGTTTAGCCTGATTTTTTCAGAGAATGTTTATAATACCAAATGATGGCTCAATATCATATTTAAGAAAAATCGGCACATTATTCCTGGAATTATGAGGTACTTTCGATTTCAAGAAAATAAAGATAAAATTTTTAAAAACGCGCAAAACAATAAATTACATGCACTAAAAATTAGATAGCTGAAAGATGATATCTTAAGTTATACTTATGCAAAATTTCATAAAAATTGAATGGCGCAATCAGGAGTTTTTAAGTTTAACGAAGTGAGGTTTTGCGTCAAAACCAGCTCCCAGTTTTAACTAAGGTTTAAACGACGTTTCTATCGTAAATTTAATGATTATGGCATAAAGTTAGGGTTTTACAATACTTTTAGAATAAAAGACTTAGCAGACATAATATAAAGCAAGTTATTCGTTAGTAAAAAGAAGTGTATGTGCCGATTTTTCTAAAAAATGATATTGAGCCATTATTTGGTATTATAAACATTCTCTAAAAAAATCAGGCCAAACAAATGATTGGTAGGGAATGAACCAGAAATCGCAGCACGTTGGCAAGGCCTGTCTTACATTAGCGCCAATGTTAAATAAAGATAGTATATGAGGAATTTTCAATAGAAAAACAACATTTCCTCAATAATCGAGTAATTTTACAAGATATTTCTTAACCAAAATATTAAAAAATGTATTTTTCATTTAAATTTTAAACTTCGAGGAAATGCTTTTGTTAAGACGGTTATGCTTCACGACAGTTTTTTTTGTTTTTGCCACCATGACCAAGTCTAATTATTTACGTCAGTGATGTAAAGGATTGTCTGTCAATTATAGTTGAATTTTATATTTGATTGGTTAAAAAATGTATCATCAAAACATGATAGGTTAATTTCCAATTTGATGTTTTCTCAAAATCTAATATCATGAAAGAAGTTATCCACTCAGATTCTTGATGATGTAGTTTTAAGCCAGTGAAACAGCACATCTACCCACAACATGTAGAAAACCCCTAAAAGAGCATTATAAACACGCACAAACTTTAAAAAAAAAAAAATGTTACAATCCTCAATAATCTTACATTTTGAAATCTAAAAAAAACACTCGTCTATGGGCAATTTTATTGACGTATATAATTTTTTTCTTTTCAAAGAATTTAGAAGATTAATCCGAATGAGTTATCATTTTCATTACATTTTCTTTTATAATAAATGAAAACGGTTGTGAGATGGACTCTTTGAGTATCAGTTAATATAAGAAGCAATGATCGTCAGTATGTGTATTTTCTAGAAAGAAAATTTAAAAACTCTAATTCTCTTTTTCAAACTCAAGATATCTGTAAGTAGTTGTTTTAGCGCTTGTGGTTATTTATAATTTTTTTCAATCATAGTTGATTTCTAATTTAATTGTATATTATGAATTTGATATTTTTTATAAGAGTGAATACAGTTGATTGTTTCAAAACGATGTAATAAAGTATTTTGCTTCTTCATTTTCTCATGGTAAAGTCCTCTCTGTGTGATTAAAGGACACTTTAAGTAGCGGAAACCTCTATTTAGCGGACAATATTTTTTTACCTGCCGATTTCAAGTCAAAATCTAAATACAAAACTTTCTAAAAAGCGGACACTTAATTAGCGGACGCTCTAATTAACCTCTTTTCATTTAGTGGAAAGGTCCAAATTTTTGATATCAAACCTGTAAAAAAACCTGTTCAATATTTTATTTCAACACTTTAGAACTTTATCATTTGTCTCTTTTTGCACAGCTTCTAATCGGATGACAAGTCAATCGATCGCAGTTTTTCTGAACTGTAAAATAATAAAGAAAAACCTCTGTAATACCCCCACTCCGGGCAGCATATTTTTATTCACCGCGCACTTAAAAAATACCATAGTTTTTTTTTGATTTTTTATTACGTAATTACGTCCAATTATGGCTCATAAATCGATCTTGTTACAAGTCTTGGCTATTTGCCAATGGAATCACAAGGCAAAAATTTCAGCAAAAAATCCGAGAAAAATTCGTAGTTACAAAACTTTATAAAAAAGAGTTTTCGATTTTAAATATAACGTCAAAAATATGAGGGAATTTTACCCCCTTCCACTAAAGTCAATTGACGCGACTTAGTAAAATAATCCGAGGGGTAAATTACTCTCTTCAAAAGTGTACGAGAGTTATGTTTAAATAATATAATTCTTATGAAATTTTTAAAAACACCATAGGAATTTGAGGCAAGGTGTTCGAGAGTTTTCAACAGTGTTTTACCCCTTGAAAAAATCGATTTATGAGCCACCCCTAAATCAAAGAATCGATCAACAAATCCAGCATGTTTTAACTCTGATTATATTTACTTTAAGGATCATTCTACTATTGTTTTCTATTTATACTTAGCTAGGTCGATTACTTTATGTAAGTTAACTTTTCTCACCGATGATACTATTCCCCCATTAATTCGAGGGTAGCTAAAGAAAGAGAAAAAGAGAAAAAGCAAAAAACGGTCAAAATCATACTTTATGGGGAGAAAGTTTCGCGGCGAGAAAGTTTCACGTTTTTATGCGAAAAGAAATGTCATGCGGATTCGCGAAAGTTCATCCCACGCAAAATGGCTAAAGGAAAATTAAAGTTTCAAGTTTTTGCAAAATTCACAAAGTAAAGTACCATTCTTCCAGTTGCACACTGAAATTTATTTCACGCAAAACAGATTTTATTGCTTTAATCGCAAAAAAAAAAAAAAATTGAATTTTTTTCCTCGCTCACGCCGCGAAACTTTCTTCTATTAAAATAGAATAAATCTAAATCGATTTACTCCCAGTACGCCCTCTCCCCTCTCTTATTGCGCCCTTCCAATTACGCGACCTTCCCATTACGACCCCTACCTATTTCTCTGTTTTGACTTTTAGTTTTTGGTAAAAACTACACTAATTTCTTTATAGATAGCAAAGAAACTAGGGCTCAAATGACCAAATATCAAAATATTATTTTAGAATTTTAGGTATCAGTTTTGGTTAAAATTCTTTCTTTCCATAATACAAAATTAGAACATTACAAAACAAAAACTATTACTTTTTTTTAAAGAAAATCCTTTACTTTCTTGGTAGAAACTTTCGTGGTTAGAAAATGTCGCGGGTAGAAAATTGCACGGGTAGTAACTTTCGCCAACGACAGAGATGAAAATTAAGTTTCGCTTGTAAAAACTTTCGCAATTCTTGGTCTGACAGATTCCTTTGGGATAAACTTTTGCGAACTGCGACATCTTTTGACGAAAATCCTGATTTGACCTGCTAATCAAACTAATAATCAAGCTGAAAAATCAAGCTAATAAAATTTTGTAAGTCACAAATTTTTAGAATTGCCAAAAAAACTCGCAAAATGGCGAACGTTCTACCCGCGAAAGTTTCTACCAATAAAGTAGTACATCGCGATAAATGACCCCATGGATTACTTAACTTAAGTTATATTCCTTAGGTAAGCCAAGGGCAAACTGATGATGTGACCTGCATAGGATTATGAAAATATGGTGATATATCCCGGGTTTTGGAAATGTTGGTGATATTACGCAGATGATCATCTATACGATTAAATAATGCGTTTCTCGGCTAGTGAGTTATCTGCTTTCATGCTCAATATAGAGATTTCAAATTACTAATATCCAATCCAGATTATTAATGTAAGTAGTTGGGTTTATATATATTATATTCTTTTTTAAAAAAACACATCATCTAAAAACATTAGAATGATGTTAAATAGGCCTTAAGCATATCCTCTCAGGCAAACTATCCCGTGACATGGAGAGAATGGCAAATATGACATTATTATAAACAACGAGGGATAAATCATTGTTGGGAAATCCTATTGTTCAAACAGAATATCGTACGCTGTTGGTGATATAAAAACGTATGCTCGGGGTGGAGTGGTATACTATCAAATTGAACGGCACATTACTCTCATGAAAATCCAAAATTAGTTTCAAAACGTTTGACAGAGAAAATCAAAAAGAATCACGTACGAGCTTGGGTTGAAAACCACAACATGGATACTTAATGAGAACGCGAAGCAAAGTAGAAGATTGTGATGCTACCCTAACAAATGCCTGGATGAAAAAATCGACCTTTTCCTCACATGTAGAGGGAT
>JAUKPT010001823.1:0-14393 GCA_032273505.1 Nanomia bijuga | reverse complement strand
CTATGTTTCGGGATACAGGAAAGGGGATAAGGAAAGCACTTTTAGTATTTAAAAGCAAACTAATAGGAGTGTTGTGTGATCATTAGATAGGACAAATTCTGTTTTCTAAATTTCCTACTTTTGCAACCTTATTTGCGATTATTTTATTTTATCATGGGTAGGAAGATGGCTGCACCGTATCAAAAATATGCCGTGACGTCATCCCGGAACATAGAATTTTAAAATTTCAACAGTATTTTTTTAAATCTTTTTTTTATGATTTTCATCCATTTACATATGACATTCCCGATAGAGATTAGAGGCAGTATATATTAGGCTTACGGATTAACGTTTAACATACAGAATTTAACATTCATCGGAATCCATTGCCGAATTTAACGCACCACAAGGGACCACTTGTGGCGGACATTGTCAGTAATTTATCAGATTAAATTAAGGGGATCCAGGAGGGATCACTCCATTGCGAAATCTGAAACCTAATACTCCTTTCCGTAAATAAATCAATAAATTAAATCACAAATTGACTTTCGCACGGAAATGAGGCAAAAGCTGCTCAAAATATAAACAAAAAGGTTTCTGTCCCATATCGTACGCTTTGTTCACCATTAATACTGACATTTGACTATATTGTCACTGTCCTTTTTTTATTGATCAAAGTTTAATAATTTTGTTTCATCATGGCCCATGATAGCAATGATGCACTGATTAATTTGGATGAGCAAGATGGACTAGAGGATGCATCGAAAATACAAAAAAACGATAGCAAAGGTAGATGGTGTTGTCTGTGTACCACATTGTATGTCTCGTCATTACCAATTTGAAGTTGATGCTAATGGTGTTAAGCAAAGAATGGTGACAGGAATTTCTTTTTTTGATTTCCAAGAATAGAAATGTGAAGTTAGGAGATGGTGTAACTTAATACATCGGCAACCTGGACGTGATGGCTTTAGATTGTTCCACTTAGGTTTGTGTCAAACACTTTCTACCAGAATCTATTCATAGATCTATTGGTAGTAATAGAATCAAAAGGAAGCCAGGTAGTGATCCAGTGTTATATTTGAATGGAATGATTTTTCCCTTAATGCAAAAAACAAACAAAAACGTAATGATCCTACCGAACGGTTTTCATATACCACTACTACCATGGTAGTAGCAACTCGAAAAGAAGGCCATAAACAATAATGTTATGGATGTTACTGCTTCTTCTGAATATATTGATAATGATGAAGAAAGAGACTGAACCATTGATTCGTCTGCTCTTATTGACAACTCTATTGACATGTCTATTGACAGTAGTGTTGTTGATGATAGCATAGATTCAGATTCCAATACTAATGCTACACTATGAAAACAAATACAGGGGCTTGAAGAAAATCAAAGCATTAGCAATGAAAAACTGGAAAGTCAAGTGCGAGTGATGCATTTAAAGGAACAGGATTTACAGCGAAAACTCAACTCAAGTGAGTTATCAATAACAGAGCATATTTTGTCAAATGATATGAATAATTTACGGAAAGGGTATCACTGAGTATCTGTCAATTTTGAGGCGATTTTTCCCGCGAAATTATATCACCGTGAAAATTATCAACTTGAAAAAGTTGAGTGAAAAAAATTAAGTATAAAAAATATCAAATAGTCGAACTTGATGTAATATTAATTTAATTTCGTATCCAGCGCAATGGTGCGGGCGCCCGCAGGCAGCTTTGCGCCTTGCAGGCAGCTCGAGCATCACTGTCAAAATATTTTAAAACAGTTCATATTCTTTTTCTTTAGAATAAGTCCTCAGCATGTAACAATGATACATTTAATTTACTATTATGAAGAGTCTTTACCTGTAGTCCCAGTGGCGACAGAAAATTGAATGGTTGTTCTAATTATGTTCTGGGAACATATTTTCGCTATGTTCTATCTTGGCTGGATTATTGCTCTAATGAAACGGCTCAGGTTGCTACAGAAGTTTCAAAATATATCGTTCCACCAACATTGTTTTTTTGATCACCTTGTTACTCTATCTTCCAAATATTTAAAAAACAGGTCTCTAAATAAAATGTCCATGTAAAGATTATTTGCATAGTCATATAGTATTTCTGATCTGGCAGTGATCGGCCAAATATTTTACGCCCGCAGGCAGCTAAAAATTTTGTCGGACCCTGTCCAGCGCGATTGGATAGCTGAACTTCAATTTAATTTCAAACCTTATAAATATAACTGCTCATTTTAATAACGAAGTGTTTTTTTTAAAAAGGCCAACATTTGGACAGTTTTTTGATTAAAAAACGAGTCTAGTGAACGAATTTGTAAAAATGTCAAGACCAATATATTTAACCAGGGAGGTGATAAACCATCTCCCTGATTTATTTCAGTCTTTTGTTTGGTGATATTTGATCAACTTTGCACTAACGTGCAGCACCATATTCTAATTCAACTTTTTAATGAGTCATTCATGATTAGAACTAATTAATTTTTTCTCTTGAAACTTGATTGCATGCTTTTAAAACCCTTGATTGTTTGTTTGTTCTATCAGATATGCCATTAAAATGTTTTTATCGTGGTCGTGACGTCAATGTTGCAAAAAAAAGAAAAAAAGAAAAAAAGAAGAAAATCCAACTCTGGAGATTTTTTTAGGCTTAATGTTCCCGGTTATAGTTTTACGGTAACGATATTTTTCGAAACTTTGCCTTGAGATTTCCCGCCTCTTGTCGTTACGAATTTTCCGAAGTGAAATGACTTAATATCGCGAGATAAAATTCTATTAATTTCAAACCTTTTAACAACTGCTCATTTTAATAACAAAGTGCTTTTTTAAAAAAGGCCAAAATTTGGACAGTTTTTTTGATAAAAAAACGAGTCTAGTGAACGAATTTGTGTCGTTATTATTGTTACGATTTTTTTACTCCGAGGATCCACCGATAAAAAGTGATGAGAAGTAAAGGAATCCGACGACATTAATGTTTACCACTGCATGCACTTGGTCGGCTAAACAAAGATGGCGGAGGCCGCCAATGCAACGAAACCCAGAGCTGTTTCTAACTCATCAGCTAGGGCAGCATGGTCTAATAGTACAGAAGATTATCAACTTTTAGAGACTATCGGTGAGTTCCATTTGGTTGGATGATAGCTAGTTAAATACTTTTGTAAATTTTTCTATGAAGCTTTGCTGTCATTTGTGGTGCCAAATTACACTTAAAATTGGTATCATTAATTTGGTGTTTGAAGTAAGCTATAAAATTTCATTCTTAATGGGTTGCCAGAACATTAAAAATTGTCTGGTATAAGGTTTCTATCTAGCCGATGTATATGTTCCATTAATATATAATTTACCTATAAGTAGAGGTATCATGCGACAAGCAATATTTGTTTTTATTATCCATCAAAAAACAAACACCACACCCACGCAACACCACAAATAAGTACCAGCGAGGGAACTGCTTTAATTCCCTTCTCACAGTGATGTTTTTTTAATCGGAAAATCTAAAACTAGCATGTTTATGGGTCTATGTTGGATTCTTGTTAGTTTTTTTTTTTAGTTTTTTAGTTTTTTTGTTTTGTTTGTGTTGCTTCCTACTGCACATTTTTTAGCTTGATGTTTGTTTACTGGTGGTAATTTGTTTGTTCAATTGGTTATCTAAAATTGGAGATTTAGCTGAGAATTCAGATGATATTGAAACTGCCATTTGTCAAAATGTTTTACCACATTTTTTACCACGTGTTCATTTTTGTTTATAATTGTATTTTTATTTAGCTATATCACCGCTATTATTGCGCGCAACTTAGCACTTGTCGTGTTTCTTTAGACACAATGTTAAAACATCCAATTTATCTTAAAAACCTTTTTATTTTTTTCTAATTCTGTAAAAACCAGGTGAGAGCCAGATAATTTCTCTAAATTAATAAAAAAATTAATTTAAAGTAAAGATATTAATTTTTACATTTTTTTTTTTGAAATTGACTCGTTTTATCAAACTGAATTTTCAAATATCTATTGTTCTACGGTTCGTTCATGACGTCACAATAATTTAAATAGAAACAGACAAAAATAGAAACATCAACATTCCTTTCGAACATCAGCTGACGTTTTCAATGGTTTTCAGGAGCACGTGGCTTATACAGAAGAAACTTCTAGAGAAGATGCACAGCTTTTACTGCATTGAATGAACTTAATTATTTTTAAAAAATGATTAGCATCAAATTCTGAACACGATGGTGGTCTGCGGATATTCAGTTCATCAAAATTACGGTCTGTGGCCCTAATTTTAACTTTAAAATTGATTTTTGAAGGGGAAGTCAAGCCATTGAAACCTTCCGCACAAGATTATCCTATCCTATGGTCCCGAAAATGGTAAAATCTCATTTTTCTCAATAGCCAAAATGCTCTGTACGATTTTCACGAGTTCTCAAAATGCGATATTTGGTATTTTTCAAAAATTAATTCCTGAAAATTGCGAAGACCAAGTATAAAAAGTAATTCATCGTTAGCTTTTACCTGGTGAAAACCTCATATTCATACAATAAACATAGGCCAAGTATCAATATTATTAAAAAAATCTTTTTTTAATTTTTTATCGGAAAATATCAGTTCGATCTATTCCCAAGTTGCATCTTCCTATTGCGTATAACAGTGGTGATATATTTCAGTGATTTTGATATTGAATGTTGTACTGATTATTACTATATATTATTATATTCAAAATCTTAAATTCATTTTCAGGTTATGGAGCAACAGCGATTGTACAAGCTGCTCTCTACATTCCGCGCAATGAAAAAGTTGCAATTAAAAGAATCGATTTGGAAAAATGTGGGGCTGATATTGATGAGATGAGGGTGAATATTTTATAATTTTTACTTTCCTTATGTTTGTCATATTGGCAGGATGGCCATTTTATCCCTGAAATCCCTGGATTCAGCATAAATTCTTGAAGGAACATAATGCCCTTAAAATCTTTTTATTTATCTCTTATTTAAGCTTAAGAGATAGATGGATACATACAAATAGAAAAAGACCTGAGTATATCGAAAATGCAAAATGCAAATCCAAGGATGTGTCCACAAGAACTTTGATGATCATGATGATGAACTGGAGGGATGGATCTTCCTCAAAAAGTACTTGGTTGGCAAATTTTCAAAATTCCTTGAGGGTTCAAAAAGCTATCTGGTGATGTGTGGTGTAAAATAACGTGAAAGATCTTCTATTAGAAATGTCAAAATCTAAAATACCAGATGATTTTATGCAGGGTGGAATTTTATCTGGGTGGAATGTAAATTCTGGCAAAAATTCCTTTATTTTGCCCCAGCCACCAAAATTTCAAATTATTATTTTTGCTATGTTTTTGCAGTGTTTCAGTTTTTTATGACTGACCACGGACTACTAAAACTAACAGACATTCAACTCGATGTTTACGAGGAATCAGCGTAGGCCAGTTTTTAATGATATTTTTCTTTTTAATCAATTATCTCGACTTCTAATTATGATATGTAGAATAGTTTGAGATATTAAAGAAAAATTTCGCTATCTTCTTTTTTTTTACTTTCTTTATTTAGAGGGTCTAAAAAATACACAGCCCAAGCAGTCTTGAGAAAGGGAAGCAAATATGAAGGAGGTTTGAACAAATATTTCAGTCATGATTTATGCTTTCAAGTGTAGTTCAAACTGTAACAAAAGATAATTACGTTTAATATTGCCCAATAAAAAGGTATACAATCTCTTTTAGCATTACATCAAATAATATCGTCCTAAAATAATATCTTAAAATTATATAGATTTTGTACTCATTAACATGGAGAGGAAATCATTATGCATGCATGATATGAGACAAATCTATGAAAATCACTTATATTACAGTGTGTCCCACAAAAAAGTAAATGCTCGTTAAAAATCTCATCATTTTCTATTCATACGTTTTAATCTCCTATTGTTTCGTCTTTTATCAAGAAAATTGCTGAGATTTATTTCACAATATAAACTCATTTCAACATAGTATCTTTTGTTAACCACTTCTTCAATATAAGGTTGAATAAAACCCAACTAAAGATTGTTTAAAGAATATCAAATCAATTACAATTTTACAATTTTACAATTATTCTTTAGAAAAAAACCTATATTTACTTAATTATATGGCAACATTTATATAGATATTTATATATTTGCGTAATAGAAAGCACATATTTCTTTTCTATATAACATTATCAATTATTGGGAATATCAAATCATGCATCTTAAAATAATTATTGCAAATGTGGCAAACAGAAGGATTCGCTTTTTAATGATATTTAAAGAATTCTACATTTTTGAAGGTTTGAACTACACTTGAAAGTATAAGTCATGAATGAAGTATTTATTTAAACCATGTATGCTTCTCTTTCTGAAGACTGCACAGGTGGTTTTCGTTCTACTTTAAATATGCCATAGAGAATGGTTATCGCCTTCACTATGCTCAATCCAAATGAAAAAAAATTCTAAATTCTAAAAAAATGAAGAAGGTAAAAAAAAAACACAAAGAAGATAGAGAAATTTTTTGTTAATATCTCAAACCATTCTGCATATTATCTTCTACATTTCCTAGATCATAATTAGAAGGCGATATAAGATTAAAAAGAAAAAAATCATTAAAAACTGGTCTACACTAATTCATCGTAAACATCAAGTTGTAATCTTCTTACTTATAATCTCAAGAAATGTATCAAATTGTAATTTTATTTTAGAGAGAAATTCAAACAATGAGCAGATGTCATCATGAAAATGTAGTCAATTATTACACATCATTTATCGTCAAACAAGAATTGTGGATCATTATGAAACTTCTAGATGGAGGTATAGTACAGCTTTAATTCATGTATGGTGGGAGTGCTCGATGTGTCCCCCCAGAAGTCTGTTACCACATGTGTGTGATATTTTTGGGTGGGTTATTTGTCATGTGCCTTAATTTCTTCTGTACTGTTGATTAATATGTGTGAATTATTTTAATGGGGGTGGGTTATTTTGTTTATAAATTGTATATTATTTTTCTATTTTATTCAAGCTCAGTCTTATTATAAAGTTATAATTACCTCAAATTATCTTATTTGATATTTTAGGATCTGTTTTGGATATTATTAAACATCTTACGAAAAGTGGAAAAGTAGATCCTTTACAAGGTGTTCTCGATGAGGATGTCATCGCAACCATTTTGAGAGAAGTTTTAAAAGGATTAGAATATTTCCATCGAAATGGGCACATTCATAGGTAATTTAACTTGATTGGAATTGAAATTTCATTATATCAGCTTTTAAACCAGTGTTATTTAAGTTCTAGTTATCAAGTTGTCAATTTGAACAAAACTGTATCTCAAAACTTTTTCTAATTTAGACTATTGGTTGAATATTATCATCACTTTAGACTTATAAAAAACATCAAATAATGACATTTTAAAATTAACCAATCAGATTTTTGATGACATTGTTTTATTGGATTTTGATGTAAGCATGTTTTTTTGTAATCAATAATTTGTTCAATTCCTGTCTTATGAACATTGTTTTTATTTGATTCATCCCATTTTCATAACATGAAATGTTTATTATGATAAATTGTTATGATTTTTATGGAAACATCCTGGAGTGTACATACATTTATGAAGGAAATGGTCAGATGATAATGATGAGGGAAGTACATTTTAATGGGAATAAGTTTTCATATTTAAATGAAGGTCACGAAAACAGGTATATTACATAGATTAGATCAGATCAATCAAAGTCATGTTACTTACTAGGAAAGCAACTAAAATTAGATCTTTAAAATCTATTGGAATCCAAAAAAAACATTTTCATGTGTGAACTACCCCCTTTGTAAAAGGGCGTAGGCGGGAGGGGTTTATCTTGATTTTCAGGTGAAGGGGTCCCAATTTTTCTCTAGAGAAAGGGACATTTTCAAAAAGGGGGAAGTATAATTAAACCTTTGCATTTCCCATGCCAAGGTATTCAAATAAATGGTATTTTTAGTTACCTCCTTTATCAATTGTTTAAATTTTTAATTGTATTTTTATTTATGTGCTAACTATGGATATTCCAAAGAATCTACAAGTTTTATTATCTATTATCCTATCAATTAAAGACATTTGTATTTAAATGTTATATTTTTTGCTCAATTCTTTTCAACCACAAACTTAAATGTTGAAGATGAAACAAAATCTTAGTATTTACAGAACTTTCAATTGATTTTATAGTTCCTAATGTAATTTGCAACTAATTAAACATTGAATTTGTCATACAGTAATTTGCAGACGTTCCCTTAGATTATCATTTAGATTTGGTCTTAGACAAGGGTAAGTATTCTGGCTGGAAGCATAAACAAGCTATTTTGACAAAAACAGAAAAACAGGGCATAAATTTTACCAAAAACACTCATGTTTTCACATCATTACCAATTTTACCTTACAATCATGCATACTGACAATTAGTCAGTCACATTAAAACAGGTCAAAAATAAGAATTTTGAATTTTGGTGGCTTGGGCTTCATTAAGATACTTTCGCCAGAATAATCACTGTTGGTTACATATTTTGCAGAAGCTCTTAATGATTGTCACCAAATTGTGGCTGTTTTAATCTTTTGAAGGTCTAAAAGTGGACTGGAGACCCCTGAGTGATACATAAGGGTTACCTTAAATGTTTTATATCACAAAATTCTGTTTTCTCAACGTTTTCTGACACTTCTCAACAGTCTGTGGTGCTTCTGCTGGGGGACCTTTTTGATTGATTTGAAATTACATCATTATTACATCATTCTGATTCTCATTCTGATTGGTTTCTTCACTTTGGATTTTAGCAAAACATTAGATTGTAACATTTTGAATTGAGCCAATTAGCTCTCTGATGCTGTAATCTCTTAAATCATAAATTTTATAAATATATCTATTCTTAACCAATCATTATGTATCTGTTTAGTTTACTCTTTCCCATTTTCAAAGCCTTGGTCATAATTTGTCTATGAATGTTTACCTTTTTGTGCTCCAGACGTTAATAAAAACAATTGTTTACATTTAATGTTGACTTATGCTAGTCAAACTGATCATATCAGTGCGAACGAAGGTATCAAAATAGAGCTAACACGTTTTTCTTCATTACTTTGGTCAATCAACAAATAAATGATATTGTTAGTTCTCACAGTTTTTGTTAAACTAATCTTTCTAATTTGCTTACTCTGTAAGATCTATAGGGAGGTCCTTGTTGCAATTCTTACGTTGTTAGTTTTATTTGCATTCATTGGAGAAAATCTGACTGTTTTGTCCAGTTTAAGGCTGTCTAACGTTTTTAACTAACAGAGTAAATAATCTAGTTCTTAATATTGAACTCATTCAATATTGTTAATACTAAAAAAAATTATATTAGGACTGAAGTGTTTTATCTGATGTTTTCAGAGGAAAATTGGCTCCAGGATTAAAACGTTTGATTATGCAGTTAGCACCCTAATATTTTTACCAACCTTTGTGCTAACTGAAAGTTCATTTTTATAAGCACAATAATATAGGTTTCTTTAAAGAAAATGGTTGTGAACAGTTTTTTTCACACAAATTGAGTAAATTCACGAACAAGTGAGCAGAGCAAATGAGTGAAACTGTTTTTGAACACTTTCAATGACAAAGTTTCATATATACATTTCCCATTTAAACAAGACATCAATAAAAACGTTCAAATAGATCCAAAGCATTTGATTTAATTCACATTATTTCATTGGAGCATTTTGATTGGTGAATTGCATAATTTCTTAATCAGTGCCGTCGCTAGAGGAGGGTGTGGGGGATGTTACACTCCCCCCCATTTTTTATCCACTTGTCAATTATTTGGCTAATGTTGTCAATTTTTTTGCTAATTTAGTCGTAATTTTGACTAATTTTATTGGGTTTAGGCTTAAATTGTTGGATTTTTGTCTACATTTGTCAGATTTTGAGTCAGTTTACACATAAGTATCTATTTTAAAGATAAAAAGAAATGGTTATTACACTGTCAGATTTTGATTCGTTTGTACATCTATTCGCAAAGTCACTGTTCTTAATGATGTCTCAGGGTAACCATGCAGTAAATACTTTTTAACAGCACATATGTACACAATTTTACATGCATTTCTCTCAACAAAGCATGTGTGTGTGTGTGCATAGAAACCAGTCGAATGTGAAAGTTCTGCTGTTATTACCATCACCAAACTTCAGATATCATGGACATTTTAGTTAACTTGAATTTGGTAATGATTCTATTATGAGTTGGTCATAAAAATAGTATTTTATGATATAAGAAATAACTCCAGAAGTATATTATTCGTCTTAACTCTTATCTTTCTTAACTTGTAATGATCAAAAAAGTTAAATTTTACATATATCAAACACAAAAAAAGCTGTTCAAAAAAACGTGCCTTTTACTACATAATAACATCGAAGACACATTCCATTCTATTATATATACAAATATTTAAGTCATCATATTAGTTAGTTTATTAAAAGGAATTTTCAACAGAGTTCAAGCTAAATAAAATACTCACTCTCCCCCTAACTTCCCTGTCAGTAGGATTTTAGGAGATTTCGCTTAATTTCAATTTACATTAGACATATTGGATACAGGATGAGGTAAGGGAGAGTTTGTGTGAAGTTTTTTTGCTGATTTTGCTTTTCAGCTTTTGGCCAGAAGTGTTTGTTTTTCATTTTCATATATTTTGCTTTAGAGATGTGAAGGCTGGTAACATTTTACTTGGAGGTGATGGAAGTGTTCAATTGGCAGGTAAAAATAAAAAATAATATCTTATAAACAATATGTTTGTTGCCTCTATTTGTGTTGGTAATTTATTTTGGTGTCTCCAAGCTTGATTATTTTGCTCTGGATGACAATTAACCCCCCACCAATTCTTTTTTTAATCAAATTTTTTTGTTCAAGATATCATTATCTTTATTTTTTACAGCTTTTTCAAGCTTTTTCTTGATGTTTTCATTGATATTTGTATTGTCAAGAGCATTGATTTTTGATTGCTCCTGGCAAAATGAAATTTCATAGAAATCGATTACAATTCCAATATATAGCAATCAAGTATAAAGTTTTCCATGGCTCACTCGACTAGAATTACAATTTTTTCTCTTAAAAACATTTTTGCACAATCTTGACTATTTTTTAGATTTTGGAGTCAGTTCTACTGTTGTTGAACATATGGAAAGAGGACAAAACTTAAGGACAACATTTGTTGGGACACCATGTTGGATGGCCCCAGAAGTAATGGAGCAAGTAAGTTTTTTCAAACAATTTAGTTAAAAAGCATAACAGTAGTGTTAGCTTTCAGTTGTTTGTTAGAATCTAGTCTTATCAGATTCAAATCAGACCACAACTGCTACTCATTATCTTCCTGCTAAACCAGGAATTAAAGTCTCCAGATTTATCTGAAATCCTGAATTTTTATTGGCTCAATATTTTTGTTTTTCTTTTCGCCGTTAATAAGCAGCTTTTTCGTACTAAAATCCCAGCCTACAAAGGTTTTTTTGTGGACATAGCCTCTCTTATTTCAATGCAACGATTTGTACACAGTATGCTTTATTTTGACTTTTTTTCTTTTTTTAGGCAAGTGGTTACAATCATAAGGTCGACATTTGGAGTTTTGGCATCACAGCGATTGAACTGGCGACCGGAACCGCACCTTACGCACAATTTCCTGCAATGAAGGTACGATACAACTTATGTACGTATTCTTCACTCTTTGCTTAACATGTTTTCTTTTAGTTTCAACATTGGCCTAGAAGATAAAGCTTCAAACTATCAAAGCTCCCTTATGTAGGTTCCCCCACATCTGGCGATGAAATCAACATAAATTGACAAAATTCAACAAATATAGGTATAAATTGATGAAACTGACGTAAATCGAGAAATAATGACAAAATCGAAATAAGTTGACTTAAGTCTATATAAATTGAGTAATTGACAAAAATTGATTTAAAATTAGCGAAATCAACGAATATCCACCGGATCAGACAAAATCTACAAAACCAATAAAATCGACAAAATCTACATAAGTCAACATTAAATAGAGAAAAATCCACAAAATCGACTTATGTTAACACAGTCGACTTCTGCGGGGGTGCATAAGGGGCTCCATATGCTGTCTCCTAGAAAACAAACTTATTTTTATTCACTGTTTATAAGTCACTGTTTATAAGCAAGATAAATACTCATGCAACGGCGGTAAAGGCGGTTAAAATCTGTAAATGTTTTGAACACAGCCCTATCTATTACTCAAATTAGTAGTGTTACTAAAAGCAATAAAGACTGTTAAACCCGTCTTGTGTTCTCTTTGAGGCATAAGAAATTCAGACCCACCTACTTTTTCCAAGTGGCTAGTAGCACTTAGTAATATCTATCGTATTAAACTCAACTTCGAAATCATGACTACTACTCAGCTTCTTATATCAGAATATACTAATGCCATTCTTGAGGAAGAAGATGATCATAAAAATGATGACAGAAATTCTGATTGTTGAGGAAACAAGTATAGAGATGCTGCTAGCAATGTTGATCTATTGCAAACATATCATAAAGTATTTGACGAAAACATGACTCAATTTAGTACTTGCACAAAGTAAAGAATTTGAAAAAAAATGCACATAGAGAGAATGAGGGACTTCATGAAGAACTTAAAGAAGAGCTTTTACAGACTAAAAACTAAAAACAAATACATCTAAAAAAATAAAAAGAAAAGAAGATGAGAATAAATTAGAAACTATAACAAATAAAAAGACAAAGAAGAGACCATGACAAATTGAGGAAAGAATTTGATTTATTAAAAAAGGTCATTTCATGCATCAAAAGAGGACAAAAAGGTTGACAACCACATAAATAAAGCTGCTGATGATACACTAACTACTAATAAAAGTAATCACAAATCAAATTTTCCAATATCAGCTTTTAGTCTAAATAAAAATGAAACTTTAGTCAATTGAAATCCTTGATGTAAATATCCCTACCCTTGTTCCTGTCTCTGGTCCTGATAGATACTACTGGTTCGCAAAAAATATTACTGCTTCCAATATTTACTCTCCTGAAACTGTTACTAAAACTATAGTCCCTGGACTTAAAAAATATAGCCATTGCCACAAAAAAACCTCTATTAGTTGGTGATACCTGCTCACCAAATTAGAAGGGAAATAGACATTGACAACGAAAACATAATTCTAGAAAGACATCCCGGTGCAACTGCTGGCGAGATTTCCCATTATCTTGATACAACTTAAAACGCATAGACCTGAAAATGTAGTAATTGATGCTGGGGCAAATGATGTCTTAAAGAGACTGGAAGGATGGTTCTTTAAATGAGATATTGATTGCAAATAATATAATAAATATAGGACTGCAAGCTAAAAACACTGACACTAAAATTTATATTTATAGCTGGTCTACTAATCATGACTGGAACATATATGAGAAATATTATCAAACAAATTAATCAAAGAAGGATTCATTTTTATTGACAACTCAGATATTACAGTTGCTATATATCTAAAGATGGGCTCCATTTTAAAAATGAACATTTAAAGTGTTTTATTTATTTTAATCCATTTATTTGTTCCTTTACTCGTTTATATGAAGATTCATTATTTTGATGGTTTGACATGTGTTTTATGATGATTTTATGTTTTTTTAGTTCTGACTGGATGTCTGATTTTTATTCTACTTCTAAGGCCCCAAGCTTCTTATCAATTGGATACCAGTAAGGCAACCTTACCTGATTCAATACAAGCCAAAATGATCAAAGATTTGAAAAATATAATTTCTATATTGTTCAATATTTCAATTTATCAATAAGAAAAGGATTTTTTCCATCTTAGTTGAAACTTCAATTTTCAAAAAGAATAACAGACATTGTAAAGAAAATTATTGCCCAGTCAGTGTACTGAGTGCATTCTCGAAAGTCTTTGAAAAAATTACTCTCAATCAAATGGCAGAATTCAATGTGGTATTCGTAAGAGACAAGTGTCTAAAATTGTCACTTGATAAGTGACTAAAATGTGGTATTCTACTCACTGATCTATCTAAAGCGTTTGATTGTCTTTTACATGATTTACTTATGATTTGCTTATGGATTTGATTATCTTTTTTTTAAATTGTGATACAGTTACTTATCAGGGCGCTTTCAGCGATTAAAAATCAATTTATGTTTTAGTGATTGGTGTCTGATCATTTTTGGAGTTCCTCAAGGATCTGTACTTGGTCCTGAGCTATTTAAATACAATTGTAATGATATTTCCCTTCTTATTTTGCTAGATATTATTATTGCAGATGACAATTCTCCTTTCTCTGTTGGAAAACCATTCCTTGTGTTATCAATGATCTTAAGAATTAAAGTTCTATTCTATTAGATTGGTTCAAAAACAATGGTCTCTGTGTAAATCCAGAAAAG
>JAUKPT010001822.1:0-14394 GCA_032273505.1 Nanomia bijuga | reverse complement strand
TATATATAGGAGATGTAGGTCAATAAACTTAATAGTTGTTTTACAGAAAAAAAATGAGCAACACCAAAAATATTGTAACTGTAGAACCACTTAACAAAGAATAAGTTAACAATTATCAGACTTGAGAAAAAAATAGGCAGTAACTATGAGTAAAAAAAATGATGGTAAAAGTGATGGAGTACGTAAGAGAGTTTTCGACATGTATTATTGATGAGCGAAATATCATTACAAAATGGAATAATATTGTTCTCTGGATGATGTTTACAAGAAAATAAATTAAACTTCAGTGAAAAAGGAAAAATAAGTTAGTGATTTTTCGATTTAAGAGGAATAAGATAACAAAAATAACCGAGAAAAATCACAAGGGGTAAAAAGTTGTGTGTAGTAGTAGTGGTTTAGATAAACTGAGATACAAGGAAAGCATATTTTTTTCGAAGATATTTGTTGAATGAGATTTGATTATTGTGGCATTATCACAAGGGAATTATATACAGGAGATTTTAAAGATTGTATCTTGAACATCAGTATTCTATTTAAAAGTTTTTAATTTGCGAGTTATTTTGGAGATTTCGCAAATCCTTTATCACAAAAAGATCGGAAAAAGTAATTTTTTTTTTGAATTCTATTTTTTGGAAAATAGCGATCACATTTTTTTCTTGGATTGTTTTTGATTAATTGAAATTTTTGTTCACGATCGGGTGTTTATTGGAACGGAAAAGTGATGAAGGTGAGAATAACAGGAAAATTTATAATTTTTTAGAATTTGTAAATGTTTTACTGATTGGTTCAAATTTACATAATGGTAATTCTGATTGGTTAAATTAAATGTCACAACTTTATGTCATGATGTCAATATAAATCAATCAGAATATTGATGACACAAATTTCTGCTTAGGAAATGGTTAATATTAGACGAAAACGAAAGTCTGAGAAAATCTTTTTTTCATCATAAAACCAGTACATTTGGTTGTGTAAAGTTGCGTATCAAAATAACATTTTACGACACAATATACACACATTCCCCAAATATATCTCTATAACGTCAAATTGAAGGAGTAAATTTATCGCGTGGTGACAGTGAAGAAAATTAACAAAATTGATAAATTTCACCGTATTAGTATCTTTCAGACGAATTATGCTTTAAAAAATTAAAAGGTTATTCCGAGCTCTCGGTAAAAAAATACTCAACAAAAATATTCGTACAGCCGAGTAATCCCCAAAACTCATATACCCTAATTGCACAAATTTCAATATTTTTAGTTTGGAAATTGATACAGTACTGAAATTTCTTCCTTATTTTTATGATGCGATAATAGACAACTCGTGAAGTTTCATGTGATAGCTTTCTCTATACATTTCCTATATTCTAACGTTCATAAGCTACTTTAATCATCAAAATAATGATCCGAATGTTGCTATTTTTGTGTATTTATAGTAAAACTAGTAGGGCATTTAAATCTCCACGAAGTTTCATCTCAAATAAATCTTTTTTGTGAATTTCAGAGACTGGAATGTAGTCAAAACAATCAAAAGTCTCTATGAAAAGTGCTGCCAACAGCAAAATATGCGATAAGATGGGAACTCCTTTTAGAGCGTGGCGGAGTGTGGTAGTAGAATCTTCCCCATCTAGGTCTTGAAATCTCTTGCAAAAATATAGAAATGTAAATAGAAACTTGACTTTTCGCGAAAAAACTTTTATTTTATTTGATTTTATTTTCTTACCTGGCAGAAACCTTCACAAAAAAGGCCCATTATAAAGTTTACTTTTTTCGCAGTATTTTCATCTCGACCAAAGTATATCTGGTTAACAATTTATAGGGCCAGTTAAGTCTTAAACAATAATTAACTGCCCCCAAAAATTGATCTTATCAAAAACGAGTGTCTTCAGGAAGACACTGAAGACACTCCAGATCCGCCACTGCGTGTACTGAGTCGCCAAACCTTCAAATAAAGTTACTCAAAAATATGTTTCAACCGTCGATTGTTCTGCATATAAGCTGATATTTAATCTTTAGTGACTCTTGTCTGTGGTTGAGTTTAATTTTTTTCCGGGGCTTCCCTGTATAACGGTACAGATCGATCAAATTCATTCATGTTCATTTTTTATAAAAAAGATACTTAGGTTTGGAATTTAGTAGCATACCTTGCCAGAAATATTTCACAGGCGCGCGGGGCCTCGATATTTTGCGTGTATGATGTTGAACTTTCGAAAAATCCGTGGAAATATCGAGACAGGGTATCAAAAAGACAGGTACGTATTCCAATTGTTCTATCTGATAGAAATTTCATTCGACAGCTGATACCTGCGGTACCTAGCAGCTAATATTATTTCCGAGCCCTGGATCGAGAATGATATTTTAAAATATATTGACTGGACTAGACACGGGTTTCTAAATTATTTCCAAAGGTTTTGCCAAATACTATCTGATTAACTAATTTACCATGGCATAATGTTGATCGACTTGCGCTATAGTGTCAATCATCATTCCAAATACCGACGTATATTTAATTGGATAGTCTTTATTGAAAGTATTGTTTTTTGTATGTCTGAAAAGGCAGAAGAAGAATGTTTTCCCTAAGAAGAAGAGCCATAGAAGTACAAATTCCGTATATTCTCCACTTTCTAAACACGAGGATTTAAACGAAATCATTATACTTCGTAAGATATTATGTGCCATAGGCATATGAAGAAGGGGGAATCCTAGATTATGTCAGATTATACCTTTTTCTTATTATCTACTCATTTTCAACCTTAACTCGAGCACGTAGGGGACCGAAGAAATGTGCTCGAGTTATAGAAACCTTGAGTTATGGGAGTTTGGGCAATATGACATTTTCGAACACTTAATTATTACCCCCTTCTTTAAGTCGCACTTTATGTGTGAATTGGTCGTTGTAAGACTATAAAATACGAATTTAAACAAAAATGTATCGAATTCGTCTGTACATGTTTTCTTTTATAAAAACAATTACAGCCTTATTTCGGTTCTTATAAAAAAACTCGTGTAAAACTGGAGAAAAATGTAAGAAATATTCAAGTATATTTAACTCCCAATATGGGACCGAAAAAAAGTTTAACTTATCGGGAGGTTCAATTCGTTTTAGAGCGAATATTTCTTTCTTGAGTAGAATAATAATAATAGACGATGAATGGGTTTCTGAGCAAATAAAAGAACAACATCAAATTATTTTGTCAAAATTCAACTTATCCGAAAGAAAACATTGCAACTGATCGAGAGGTTCAACTTATCCGGGGTTCAGCTTATCCGAAGAAAATAAGAGAGTTTTGTTGAAGGAAGTCCATGGGACCGGAGGAACAGTTCAACTTATCGGGAGGTTCAACTTATCAAGTGTAGATTATCTTATTTCTTTTCTATTTTCATCTTTCTTATTCATTTTAGCAGTCCATTCGTTATAAATTTTAAACTGGAGTTTCTAATGAAAATAACTATATATAAACAGTCAACAGTTACAGTATATCTGTGCAAGCAGCTGTCGGCCAAAAAATCTGCACCCTGCAAGTAGCTGAAATATTTGTCTGAAATTTTATTTGGGGATGAGAGGGGGTAAATTTACCCATTTCATGAAAGAATCACGTCAATCCCGTGCTCCAAAAGGTTTTTAGCTGTACTTTGTTGAAGGACAGTGCTGTAATTGTCATGCATTTTGAGCTGTACTTTGAAAGGTTTGAAGATAGTTTACGTGATTTAAAAACGATTCAAATATTTTAATTTTACTTATCTGGTTTGCAAAGACTCTTTATAGCATATTGATATTTTTGAGAAATTTGCAGTTTGGATCATTAAATCAATTGGAATTGTGAAAAATTACTAAAATTCCTTTGGTATACCTGACTTCGAAAATTTCTGACTTCGGCAAATCAGTTTTGCATTTTGAGGTAAAACTTACTTCATACCAAATACATGGCAATTGGAGCACATTACATAGACTCTTTTTAAGAAGATATTTTTGAAAGCATGATCATAGAAGGTACTAGCTACATCCCTGCTTTTCTTTATGGCCTATGTCTCGTCAATGCTTGACACGCCTCTGGTCCAAATCTTTGACCACTCGGCCATTTATTGACATTCGTATTGTCCGCGATGCTTCCCTGTTGAGGTACGTGCTTGTTCTCGAAACTTTAACATGCTTATGTGTACTTACTCGTACGAAAATTGTATTATAGGCGAGTTTGTTTGAAAGAAGAAAAACCATTGGAAAGTTAGCAGACATTAAGTAGAGAATGATAAAGATGTATTTTTAGTGTGGTTTGTTTGGTCTAAAGCCAAATCATTAATCCCTTAGTTGCGGATAAGATTAAAAAGAAAAGAAATTTCCATCATTACTGGATGAATCATATATATAAACGCTATACTTCGAATAAAGAGTAAATCTAATTTAGGAATCTATATTAGGAAGGAATGGTGGTAAGGGGTTATCTGCCTCGAGACCAAACACAACAAGTCGGAACATGCATTCGACAACTTAAAAAATTTGTTTGGATGTTGGACTAAAGGCAGATAAACATTGTGATGAAGAAAAACAAGTTATGGAGCGTAGAACTATTAGTCATTTTATAAAAAATCTAATATGGAGAATAGACAATAGTAGAGTGCTCGCCATCTGTTCGCAAGGTCGTGGGTTTAGATCCCGGCCGGGCCAGACCAAAGACTTGAAAAATGGTACTCGTTGTCATCCTGCTTAGCACTCAACATTAAGGATTTGGGATAGGGATATGAGTCGCGCCCGCCCCACCCCTACTCCCTAACAGCAAATGAAAAGGGAGCCTTCGGGTCGCGATCAACTACGATCGAACAACATATGGTACCCGATGTACTGATATATGGCAACCATTTAACCATAAATAATAGCTTTCTGATATCCGATATTTTCATTATTTTTTTTACCGATATTTTGACATCATACAATCCCTTACTCCTACTACAGCTTGCAAAAATTCTTTGAACTTTCAAAAGCAACCTAGAGGAAGATTTAACTGATAATAATCTTACAAATTAATTCAGCTAAAATCTGCCTAAGATTATACAAAGTGACCCAAAAAAGGACTGATGTAAACAGTGTGGGTCGATCGCTTTGACTGTTTTCACTCAATTTTCTGGAAGGAAGTTTGACGATATTGACATTTTGACAATCCTGTTTTATGTTGGGTATCCAAAGTGCCGTGCTTAGACATTTTGGGCCCCGGAAGAGATTTTTGCCGGCTCTCTTTCCTTTTAGTCTTTTCTTTTATTTACTATTTTCTTTTTGCCGTTATGTTTCCCAGTCCCATTAAAGGAGCCAGACCTAGGGTAAATGTCATGTTTCCATCCCCTCTGTACAGCGCTGACTATTCACACACTGCATTGTATGACCAAAGTTCTAGTTGATAAAGACATATATGATGTTTTGGTCTTTCATTCAAATTTCAAGACTACTGAATATTTATAACATGACCCGATACGGGTGCAACATCAAACAAATCCAAAGTAGACAAATGCATTAACAGCAAATATACGTCAAAATGAAAACACTTGTTTCCTGTACAATAGACGTTTTTAGCCACCATGGGTAAAAAATCCGACAAAATTGAAGTTTGCTTTCACACTATCTATAATTCATATTGTGACCTTTTACGAAATTCCTTCTCAAAAGAAATGCCTTTAAGACAATAAAAGCTTCTTTAGGCCTCCATTTGTTTCAGACAAATAAATCAAATAAATCTATTTCAACAATTTCATAAATAATACATCAGAACATACAAACGCTTTGACTGTTTACAAATTCAATTTTGTTCCATGATGGAAAACAGAATAGATTCCTGGAAGATATGGACAATGAAGTTTGCCGTACAAACTATTCATTCAACTTTTTCCATACGTGCTATATAGAGAATAAGAGATTCTTTTAGACAATTGTTATTCCTAAGACTTTATATGGAATTGTCCTTTCTTTGTATGTGATACTGTTGATAAAAACATGTGTTGTATTGCTGTGTGACATTTTTGTGAGAGAGATTTGGGCTTTTTTCTGTTTGTCGTCATAATGGTAGTTAGGTAATTTTGAGCATGAATAGTAGATTGCTCATTTCCAAATGTTTGGGTTGTTGTTGAAGAAGGATATTGTATGTTCATAACTGATGCAATATGTAAGGATCAATAAAGAATCAGTAAGAATCAGAAATATGTGTCACTGAAAAGCTGGATCAAACTGATCGCCAGGAAAAGACTTCCATCGATCATCATTCATTTTTGATCGTTGCTTGACCGCTTTCGACGAAGCTTCTGAGACACTGCGTAACGTTCTGTGCTCTTTTCTCATATTTATTTTATGGTCATTTATCATCAAAATATTTTCGGTTACACCTATCATCTTTACTGATTCTTTGATGATCCTTACATATCATATCCGTACTGGAGCTGCGACTCTGATGTGATACATTGATGTGATACATTTCTTTGTTTCTGGCTGTGATGAGAAATACTTTGAAAATTGCAAAATTAGTGAAGGGAATGTTTAGCAATCAACAGGAACCGGAAACCTTTTTCCCTTCTTGTGCGGTCGTGATATCCAAGAGGGTGTTCCTTCATGCAACATTTAGAAGGAGCAAAGTGAAACCAAGAAATATGTGCAGCCTTCCTACGGACGATATAGTCATCATTTTCCTCGCAATTCCCATCTTCTATAGTCTCCAAAATAAGCTGTAAATGCATTAAAAATATTTTGGCTCGACAAGGTTACAAAATTACGTCAAAAATGAAGCCAAAGTAGAATTGAATACTCTATAACTCTGAGAACAACAATTCTTCTTCATTAACTACAGTTTTACTTTCATCCCACCATTTCTGATTCTTTACTTCTATTGCATGCTTTTCAGTACTGGAACTGCAAATCTGGTGCGTTATTGCCTCCTTACCTATTTTCGTTCTGGTTATGAGTGAAAACTGCAGATTTAAGTGTCGCAAGTTATTTTATCGGAAGTAGATGTAAATAAATAAACAAAATTTCAACACAAGTGTGTAAATTTCAGACCGGAGATACAATTGGCATGAGAGAAAAATACACACGGAAATTCCAGTCGTCGAGATTTGATGTATCTCTGTCAGACCATCTTTATTTTCCTAAAATATCATTCTATTTGATATTTTAGTGCTACATTTTTACTAACAGTCATAAACAGTTTGAACAAATCTAGCATAAGCATTTGTGGGAAATTTTTAGATGTGCGCGTCTGGATTCTACCATTTTACAAACAAATATGAAAAGCTGTATGTGAACTTCAATAATTCCATTACATAAATAATGACTTTTTGTTTTTGCTCATAACTTCATAAAGCTCGGTCCCTCTGTCAGTCATTTTTTCTCTAAAATTTCTCTAAAATGTAAGACCATTATTAAGGAAAACTATATGCACTAAACACGAATAAGCAATGTTTTTTGTTTTTAGAAATAAATCATTTTGTATATAGTGCTTTTACAAAAATTGTATTACTTGTTGGTAGACTACATGGGAAAAATGAACAAGACTTCCGCAGTCTACTTATAAAACACCATCCAAGGTATCAAGAAATATATTTCATGGCTGTCCCTACGAACACAAGTTTATTGTAAGTTATTTATAAGCTTGTTTTCTTGTATATATCTTTTACTGATTCTTTCTCTCTATCTTCAATATGTGCTGGTCCATAGCGAGTTTAAGGTAAAGAAAGTAAATCTTTTATAAGATTGTTATGCTTGGAAATATCATCTTTATTTCATAATCAATGTTGACCAGACTAAAATTATTACAAAGTCTAAGAGAAATACATTGACTGTCTATTAATTATAAATAGAAAAAGAGGACATTTTTCAACTCTGCAGGGGTACAAAACGTCATCAAGAAAATAACATGACATAGGAAGACTTCTCAGAAGAAGGTAGAAAAGTAAGGCATATGAGAACATATTTTCTTGTTGAGAGAAAAGGAATGTATAAGTGTTTAGAGCCTTTATGAAAAAATGGAAGGCCGTACTAATTCTTTATAATTTGAATACAATCGAGATGGGTGGTTATACCGTAGTACTGTAAAGAGAGAACGGATGTAGGAGACCATGAAGTACTTCTACCGTTGAAGGACACAACACACGCAAACATTGAATAAATTAGCTAAAGGCATGAGGAAGAAATAGAAAACAAAAATGTTTTATGGCACGGAAAAAATAATATTTGTAATCTAAACAAATTGTTTGTTTATAATGTTTTGTTCCTTGTATTTTTTGCAATTTGTAGTAAACATTATGTTTTATATCTTTTGGTACTAGACCTTTTGGTACCAGAGAGTGCTGAGAGTGACGCAATATTTATGTACAAGGTAATTTTTTTGTTTGGAGTAAGTTTGAGTAATTCGGTTTTAAGAGGAATTGAACCCTGTAAATTATATTTCCTTAAATCCAGAGTAAGAGTTGAGTACGGTGAAATCATGTCATAACAGGTTTTCTTTACCTGTATGTACTATTGTACATACTATTGTATGTACTGTAAAGTACATTTTCAGATTTAACTTAGCCAAAATGACTAAGTTTAGTCACGTTTTGACTCAACTAACCGTATTGATCAATTAATCAAATTTAGACATTTTGACATTTTGTTGAATTTAAGAGTAATTTTGTCTAACGTTGGTCCGACAATGTACCACTTTTTATGTCCAAAACAAAATTGGTATGTCCTTTTTATAAACTAAATATCTCCGTTTTACACAAGGATTAAGTCCTTATAAATATTTCACTCACAGGAATGTAATTTGTGGTTTGAATTCCAGTGATATTACATTCTAATAAATAATCATAATCAATTATGCTTGTGTTGGTTTTTGCACTAATGTTTATTATCATCTTGTTATCATCTACTTTATCGGCGAAATTATTTTGACAGCAGATTGTCGCTTTTTACTTGCATTTTCTCTATTTACACAAGACTCTCTATAAATCGAACATTCAGGGGAAATCAAAAAGTGTTTGAGTTATAGACAGATTCGAGAAATAGAGAGTTTTCTGTAAGAGTTAGATCACCGTGTCAGCAAAATCGTTTGAGTAATAGAGAGATTCGAGTTATAGAGAGTCCACTGTAGTAACCACTATCACTTTTTATTAACACTTTTAGGTTTCTCAAAAAATATGTTATTCAGTTGTGTTTTATCTAGGGGTAAATCACTCCCTGAAAGAGATTTCTAGGTTAACAATATTATTCCTGCAAAACTATAAAGAAACTAATAGAATTAGGTTTCTTTTGTAAAAGATGATGCTCTTCGTAGGCATTTGTCAAGTAGTTCTCAACTCTTAGAATTCTGAATTTGTTTATGAGATCTTCTTTACTTTGTTTATCTTTTTTTATGACTTGATGCTGAATTTAATATATTTTGGCACCATGTCCTGGCAATGATTGCATAAAGACCCAAATTAACATAAATTGGTCCAAGCTTCAATTTCCATGACTAATAGTTACATCGTTATACAGTTGTATCTGCAATTGAATACTAAAATATTAGGTTAGGTTACATTAGGTTTGCACTTATGGTGGAACAATCTTACAAAGCCGTTATCGAGCTAATCGGGGCCATCTAGAGTTTCCAATCTAGAATTTCGTCAAGTACCAACTGAATACCCAATTTCTCTCACATGACATGGATCGACCCAGTTAAATCTATACATTGGTATACAGCTGAAACTTTAGCCTCCAAAAGTACATTTTTTAAGTCGCAGTCAACTGCTTCTTTCCAAGTTATACGCGTGGTATGTCTTTAGCAATCTGTTCATGGATAAAATGCGTATTCAGACCAACTTTAAAATATAAAAATAAAAAACAAATATATTCTTAAAAAATGTATAGTTAAAATAATGAAATGATGCGTGCAAATATTGTAGGTCAAAGTAGGTCAAAGGTTGTGAAGAAGAATACGGCGAGTATACCTCAATGACCTAGGATTTCAACTTGTATCGAACTCTTATCCAACACGTTGTTGACTTTCTATTAAATTTACATCAATATCCTTTCAAGGAGAAACAGAGAGAAAAATATTTATGTTCTTAATAATCGCCAGCAAACCACATATCACAACATCAGATTAATATCATGATAGGTAGAGAAGACTCAATCATTACTTTAAAATCAACACGCATATAAGAGCGATTTTACTGATACAGTAACTTATTATTTCACTTGTAGATGTTTGCATCAAGATTTCTGGATGGTATGGTTGCTTTAAATTATTATTATTATTATTCGTATTTGGGGTAACTCCGGTTTTGATAGATATTGATCAAAACTTTAAAATAAATACCTACAACGTCTACTGATAAGGTTAAAGTTTTATCCAATGTTTTTTCTATTTAAAAAAAAAAATGAGTTTCAAGTCAACAGCGATACTCGGACCTATTTGTATACATAATTGCATCACATAAATCTTTGTTGAATGTAAGAGCGGCGACGCGGAGCAATGGCTCCACAATTTTGACTACGATATAACTGTATAACCATTTACTGCTGGTCTTAAGTCATTTCTATAGCATATGTAAGAAATGCGGATATATCGTAAGTATTATTTATTTACAGGAAAGTGAACGCGTTTGTGACTTTGATGTATTATAGAATGAAGGTAGTAGAGAAACCCTTCTGTCTCAGTGCCTCGGCGAACTTCACAAGTTCACCGGTGTTATAATCTAGACAAGAAATTTCACCAGGGTAGATGAAATTCTGACCGGGGCGAGTATTTCTTTGATTAATTTGACAAAAAGTATAAAATGTATAAAATGAGCAGTCTGTCGATATTTGCCGACCTTTAACCTTATTCTTTTTTATGTACGTTAGGGTCAGAAGGGTTGGAAGGGGAGTAAAAACTACCCCCTATCTAACTTCTGTAAAAATAATGATGAAGTGTTGATTGTTAGTACACAGGTCAACAGGTCTAGTTTATGAAAATTAAAAAAAAAATGGAAAACTGGTAAATTTTCGCTGGCGTCAGCATTTTTTTGCCAAATTTTTAGAAAATTTTGACCAAAAAGTGCCAAAATGACTGATGAGTACCACCCAAAGCCTACTATAGAACAGGCCTGGACAACGAATTTTTTGGGAAATTAAGCGGAGGCCGAAAATGTAAAATACAATATTTCATTAACGAGAAAAGTTTTTAACTTGCGGTTTTTTTCATTTGAAAGAAAAATTAAATATTATTGTAGTCATTTCCAGACCTTTCCTTCATTATAATGTTTTGACCGGGAAAATAGGCTATCCCCTGAATGATCCCTCTTTTCTTCCTTATAACCAACTTTATTTGAATAAGTATTATTCACTGTAATATCATCTTACTAATCTAAAAATCACCAGGATGATAGAATATACATGATATCTTAGTATTATTAAAAGAAATCGACCAGACCATATACGGACTTAAAATTTTTAGGAAATGTTCACAACCAAATTTGGTTCACTGAAAATTATAGAGTCAGCACAAGAAAGACATGTTTTTTAAAAAAAAATATTTTCTAAAAACTACAAAATGCAATTGTACTATTTACTTTTTTATAGGTTTGTTAGATTGTTTTCTTTTATGTAAAAGTTGTCTATGTTTTTATGAGCATGGCAATATTATTTGGTCAAATCTGAACTAACTATGAGTTTAAAATTGATCCAAATTAAGTCCAATTGACATGACCACAAACGCACACCATTTTCTACATGCCTGACGTAACGTAAGATATTGGACAGTTTCATTGCAATGAAAAATTTGTGCTTCACCATACACGGATTTTACGTGACGTAATTCTGTTTACACATTGCCTGTTAAAACCGCATAGAAGACTAGTTATGCCTGATGATTATAGTAACAAAATGAGAATTAGAATAAAAGAATTTGATTAAATAAGTGTTATAAGAAAGGGCAAGTTCACGTGCACGTTTTTATTGAACAGAATCATTATGAAATTAAGGTATTATTAGAATTTATGTTAATTAACTTGTCAAAGTTGAATCAAACACGCAGTGGTCAAAATAAGGGATGATTGAGTCATCGGTGGAGGTGATTTTACAGGGTTTCGGGTATATATTTCTAGTATGGTGCTATTTTGGAAGCATCTGGTTATAAGATAGTGACCGTAAAAAATGCTTGAACTACATAAATTTTATAGGCGCAGTCTAGTGGTTAATACGTTACGTTATCACCGCTATGACCGCGGTTCGAGTCCTTGTCGAGGCATATGATTTATATAAGATTAAAATTAAGTAGGATTAGCCACTAGACTATGTAGCTGGAGCTTGTCCCATATGTTGCGTGTGTCGTCCTGTGATCCCAGCCTAAGTAGTAGTGCTTAGTAAATTGCCTCTACGTGGGATGTGCGCCTAAGCATAGATAAAAAAAACAATAAAAAAAAGCAACAAAAAAAACAACAACATAAATTTGTATATTCTTAACTTTTCACTTTTTCTCCCTAAATTTTGCCGATTTTTCATCGGCCTTTCTCATTTCTTTGTCGGCTTTCACCGAACATCGGCTGTAATTTTGACCACTCACTGACACGTTGAAAGAACACAATCGTGATTATATTATCCAATCAATTTATAGCATTGCAAGTAGCAAGTTACTAGATTTCTACGCGGTTTCAGTAGACAACATGAAATCCGTCTTTTTTTAAAGATCTGCAAAAATCAATGACCTATTAAAATATGGTAGTATAAATGGCTTACATAATATGCCCTTCTGTACATCCAAAATAAACACGTCTCGAACGTATCTGTAAGAACAGGGTGGGCACACAATCCTATAATTTATGGTGTAAAACAACATATAAAACTTAAATCATGATAATAGGATATACAAGAATAATAATATTTTGAGAAGTTAAGTCTTTTTTTAACGTGACAATGTCGACACAAATATGGGCACGCATGAAAGAAAGTAGGGATACAAATGACATGAGCTCCGTGTGTGGCGAAAACATTTCTATCTTAATCTACAAGCTGTGTAATGCGTTATTTTTGCGTTAAGTGCCTCTTTATTGAAAACATATTTCCTAGCGTAGAATGACCCCTGCATTATTTATTATCAATTATCAATTGTGGTTTTTCAAGCTAGTAGTACGCCATCTTCGTTTCGCAGTCAACCATATCATGTGGTTATTGTCAATGTCTTTTCAAGAAAATGAATCAATTTTTACTTCTTTGAAAAAATGTGACTATCCCAATTACCAGTTACTTTTCTTTTTCTTTCTAAGATATCATGATGTCTCGATAGAAGCAGAATGAGTTGACGTATACCAGAGACACAAATTCAAAGAACAGCCACGTGAGTGTTGTCACGTCTAATTCTCACTGGGTCAAATGTCTTGAAATATTTGAGCAAAGAATTGCGCCGGGTCACAGGTTGAACACCCAAAATTATTTGATTTGCAACGAGATTTTCCTTCAAAAGTTCACCGGGGTATTTCATCTTTTGAATTTTAACCGAGTCAGGCCAAATTTTTGTATTTTCACCTGGTTAGTATATTTTGGATTTTTGTCACCGGGTCAAGAATTTTTGGGATATTTTTCACCCGGGTTTTCCACTAGATTGACCAGTTAGCTGACTCAACTTTTTTTGTATCATCATTTTCTTGTAAACACCGCGTAATAATTTGCAATGCCAACTACATAATGCATTCAATTATCATGTAATTAGTTCCAGTATAAACATAATTTGTAGTTTTTTGTTAATCTTATTATTCTGAACTATCAACAATTGAATCATCCGCATGATGCAGGATAAGAAAAGAATTTAGAATACGTCTAGTGATAGGATACTAAAGTCCCTTTGATGCTTTACTGATCGGCTTAAAAATATTTTTTTCCAGCTGGATCTGAACATAAATCTGCGTGAGACACGCGGGTCAGAATTGGTTTGACGCTCTTTCTACTTTACCTGCATTGCTGCAGTAATTATCTTTTTCGAATTAGCTAATCACTTAGGGGTCATTTCAAAAAGTTGTCTTATCTAGACTATTCATTCATTGGTTAAATATTACATCATGATGAACCTGATTGGTTCATGAAACAAATGTACCAATTGATGTTTTCAGTAATGTCAGTAATGGTGATGTAATTTTTAAATGAACCAACCAGAATCCTGATGATGTAGTTTTCAGTCAATCAACAGTCTAAATAGAAAAACTTTTGAGATGATTTCTGAATTATCTTTGAATTATGTTTCATCATTCAAACTACTCTTTGATCCTTCATATTGTTATGTAGCCTATACGACTATGTGATTTTATTTGGGTGCGACATGGCCAACTAGATACACGGCCATATATGTTAGGGACAGGTTTTCTGTAACTCGTGTTTGGGTGGCCGATAGCTATTTAAACTCCTAGAATAAGTTTAAAGTGTTAATCA
>JAUKPT010001821.1:0-14395 GCA_032273505.1 Nanomia bijuga | reverse complement strand
AAGGGGTATATCGCTTAAACTCTTGAGACGTCTAGAAAGGGGGGGTTCGAAAATTTTAGTAAATTTGAAAGGGGGTTGACACTTAGGGGGGGTTCTCTTTGAAAGGAGGGGTTCGATCCCCTCTAGAAACTATGCATTAGCCAAATGTTTTCGATATTTGCTGAAGTGCAAGAATTCACTTTTTCTACATTTTTTACATTCAACCCTTGCATTCAATCAACCAGTTGATAACATTGCTTGATTGCATTGATTAATTTGTTTGTTTTTCTCTCCCTTGAGCAAGCTGCTCTTTAAATCTTCCCGACTATTCATCTCAATAATTTAATCTCCCGCTGCCCATCTCCTTCCAAAATACCCTCCTCCCCTGAAAAACATATTTCGTGTCTTGAATACATGTGATATTTATCTGATGATAAAGATAACGTGAATCTAAAAACAAGTAAATCGCATCAAAGGACCTGATCCCGGTACAGCCTTTCCATTAGTGGGGTTCATCAACATGTATACATGAACAAGCAGTTGAATTATTAAGGTATTACCCCCTAAGGCCCCGTTGGGGATGGATGTTCGATACATTTTCTTGATAGTACCATTGACAACTTACTTTCTAGGTCACACCCCTTTTTCACATAGCACGTGTTCATTTGTTCCATCTTTCATCTACACGGTTTCTACAAGTCATTATCGAATTAAAATAAATCGTTTACGAAAGCCCTTTCAAGCAAGCAGGTAACATATTTGAAAAGCAGACTTCGCACAGCTTTGCGCATGCGTTGCTATTAGAGCAAGTCATTTGACTTATGATGATGAATACGCGGTCTTGTTCGTTTTATGTGTTGACTGTAGATGAAATAAAATAGAAATATAATTCGTTGAAGAGAAGAAATATAATTTAAAGGGGTTATATTTTGAAGTGGTTTTTGTCTGGTTTTTGGCGGCATTGATGGTCACGAGTATCAAGTTCTTTTAACATAGCGGGCCGTACACTGTGTGGTCCTTTGTGTGACATTCTTCTTCTTCTTGGTTTTTGTTGCAAGCGTATTGAGGATATGGACAGTTATGTCTTCGCCGAGGTTGAATCATGGTAGATGCTGGCTGTTTCCAGTTTAAGTCTTTGTTTTTGTGTGGCTATACGAAGACTAAATCATTCGACTGTGACAAATGTGATTGTCATGACGGGAGAAGTAAATTGACTTGTTTTATTCTTTTATTTATTTATTTGATTTTATGTCTTTTTGTTATCCATTTATATAGTTTATCCATTCTATTCTATCCAAAGTTGGTTTAGATTTATACATAAATATACATAAAATTTATATTTTAATTCAAGGCTTGAAAATGTTTTTCCAACCGAAATGCATTGTGATTAAAATATAGATTTTATGTATACTTATTTATTAATAATAAATGCTGACTCATATATTGAGCATAGTTGGCCCTGCTTGGAAAAAGCTTTTAGTCGAATGGTATTACAATGTGCCCCCCCCCCTTTGCTCAGGGGTGGCGACACGATTTTTGATCTGGTGGGACTGACCAAAAAAAGGCACATAAATATTTGTTCAAAAAAGGCACTTACATGAAAAAGTATCCATTTCATGAATAATCAGAACCAAAAAGTGCCTTTTCATGCAATATGCCCATTAACTGCCAGGTTACTTCGACATGTGATAACTGAGACACTTACTTCCTTTACCTGCCGACCAATTTTCGATAAAAACAGTACTTTTTTGAAAATGGCACATTGGTGAAAAAAGGGCACTTGCATTTATGGAAAAAAAAGTTTGGGGGGGCTGAAGCCCCTCCAGCCCCACGGGTATTGCCATCCCCTTTGCTCTGTATGGACTGGATAGCCTGAAATAGCCAGTAGAATAATCTGCAAAGCCTTCTGTGTTATATTCAATTTGGTCGGTATCTAGTGACAAAACCTTTCACCCTGTCACTCATAACCGACAAAAATTTTAATTCAAATATTCAAGTTTTTTTTTATTTCAAAAAAGCCGAATTTTGTATCAAAAAAGAATATTTTCATCTTTTCCTTTACTTTCATGTTATATGTTATATATAAAGTGGAATATCGAATATCGAATACAGCACATATAGGCAGGTATTCTAAGTAGAACTATCCTCTTTTTAATATACCATGAAATAAAAGTATTTTTATCTTTTAAATTCGCCACTTTTTTACTTTCATGTTCTAAAACTTGATATTTTCTAATGATATGAAATTTGAAATAATGCTGAATAGGCATGGGCAGGTATTCCATATTCCATAAACCTGATTTTCTATAAAAGAAATTTAACATAGTTTTGTTACGCAGTTGATAGATAAGGATTTTTTAGTGTACTGTGATGCAGTAAGCTTTGATATTGTGCCATGACTGTTAACAGCTACTCTAGTTTTTATTCAGGTACCACTATCTTCCCGATTTACCTCAAAATTATCGGTGAATTTGTTTACTCATTCGTTTAAAATGACATCATCAAGATTTTGGTTGGTTTCTTCAGACTTGGAATAAGCATTTTTCAGTTTTAATAAAACATCAAGTGATGCAATTTTGAATTGAACCAATCAAAATCATCATGATGTAATTTGTAACCAAACAAATGGCAAATTTACCCTTTGGAGCCTAACAACAACATATTCGTTAATTTTTTTTTTTTTACGTAAAATAAAATTTATTAAAATTTATAAAAATTTATTTAAAATTTATTTAAAATTAACATATTTGTTAATTGCGTTGCTCTTGGAGTAGAGAGATCTGTGAAGGGAAACTTTGCATCGACCTTACCCTTTTTCTAAAATTTTCACTAAGCAAGCAATTATTTTTCCAATGCATGACATAACATCTTCTTTAGTACCCCCGCATATAATACTACTACAAGTAGTACCATTGTATGATCCAAGGTCTTGCGTGTGTTTTGCATAAAAATGAAATGAAATGTGGTTTCTTTAATGTTTCAGCTAAGGAAGAACATCGTCACCAAATCGAACAATTAAAAGCAGAACACCAGACAGAGGTAAGTCAAGTTTAAATTTTTTAATGAAGACTTTTTATGTATCTGACAAAGAAGGAAGTGGAGACTGATGGACATTGGAATGAGGGCTTACTTTCAACTTGTCACGAAGTTGTCCCTCCCTGCTAAAAAAAAGATAAAAAGAAATCCAAGAATATTTTAAGAGTTTTTACAACATTCTATTATTACATCTATTAAAAGAATATTTCACCCTCTACTGCTCATGAGAGTTAAATTCTCCTGAGCAAATTAATTTACTAGCCAGGAAAATATGCTTTGGGTACTCCTTCCCAAACAAACAACAAAAACATGCTTAAAACGAATGCATGGATATTCACCCTCAACATCTCATAAGAGTGAATTTAAGGTACTAACCTGGGGTAAATAACCAAACAAATACCACGTGCAGCAATACTGCATTATCAAATCGATTTAAATGCCCCATGTTCAAAGTGATTAAACAACATGTGAAATCGTTTGTTCCATCTCTTGATCTCGTTAAATGAAATATGGGTTCGCGTGAACGCTGTTTGTTGATACGCGCATGCGTGTGTTGGACAACGGGAACGAAGATAGAGATATGCTCAATATATAAACAATTGCAATTTCAATATCTTCTATTTCACTTTTTTTCTAATTTTTTATTAGACACAAAAAAATATTTTTCAGGAAAGGTTTATTTTTAAGTGTTTTGAAAAATCAGTAGTGTATGAATTGAAAATAATTCTTCAAAAAACTTATACAGTTGTTATAATTGCTAATTGGAGAGAGTGATTTACTAATTGTGTAGCTCTTTTGATTGTTAAAGAAGTTGGAAATATAGATATCATCGTTGTAAAAGATTGACAGAAAATTGACTACTGGAAAGAGTAATTTACTGATTGGGTAGCAATATAAATTCAACTGTTGTAAGAGAAGGTTTTGTTGATTGTTCCTTTCCGAATCGAAGATGTTACACGGGGTTGGATGGCGTGTGGTGAACACTTTGTTTTCCAATGGCTCTGGATCGGTAATGAGATTTGTAATTCATCAAAAGGTTTAGTTTGAATATGCAAGTCATTGCACAGCTCTGTGTAAGCAATGCATGAAGAACAATAGATTAAATATGGTTTTGGATAAAGAAAAACTAAATAAATTGATCATGAGTAAACAAACAACACATTTCTTTTTGCCTTATCACGGCTCATGACTAGATACAGGTATTTAGTATTCAAAAAACAAGTAAAGAGATATAAATGTAGCAGCTATCTAACAAATACACCTCCCTCGCCCCCCCCCCAATCTTTGATAGAACTTACTCAATTTACTAGTCTCTGATGACAAGTAGTGTTTATATCATTTAATAACGTTTTCATTTTCATGTTTTCTTAATTACTTCTTCATTTTCTTCAAGTTTGTTCCGAATAAATCGTTCAACAACGTTCTTTTTCGTTTTTGATATTGTTCGGTATCTTGAACGAAATCGCATAAAATCGTTTTGTGAACGTTCCAAATTATTTCGCTATTTTGCTTAACGTTTTCATTTTCTTCTTCTTTTTCAGATCACGAACCTGAACAGCATTCACCAAAACCAAATACAAGACGTCCTTCAGGAGAAAGGGAATTCCATCAACGAACTCGTGACGTCTCATGGATCCGCGCTTAAAAGTAAGTCTGCAGACTGGTGGCTACTAGAAATCTCACCTTTAAAATATATTGACCTTGACAAACCTGGAATTCCAGTTTGTTTTTCCTGTTAGTTTTACCCATTTCAAAACTTTCTCATACTGTTTACTGTTCGCCACATTTTTCAGCTAATTTTTCCGCCAAAGATTTGAAGATGATGGAACTTTCATAGCACATAGCCCCCCCCCTCCTACTGAAAAGACAAATAGGGTAAAGGTGCTTACTTTCACGTCCATAATGCGCTGTTAGTTCAATATGTCGTAAGATTAATTCAATGTTACTAGGTTAAGCTGTTCTTATATTTAAAGATGGAACATTTTACATACAGACACAAAAGCAGAGATGTTGACACCACCTCAGAGGTGTTGTCTAATTTGAAACCTTTCTTTTCAAATCCAGTTTGTCTATCTCAAAAATCCGAATAAAAATTTTAACATACACGGACATTTATAACGATAAATAAAATCATTACACTAGGATTTGAAATTTTATATATCGTGCTTTAGGACGAAAGTAGAATGAAGAATGTAGAATCCCCCGCCCCTCCAAAAGGTATTGTAAGCTTTTCTCTTCCATTTTAATCCTCATATTTGTTTTTGTTTTCAGCCAGAGAAACCGAACATGCGAAAGCGATGGCAGATTTGGAAAAGCTCCATGCGACAAAATATAACGAGCTCATGGTGAGTGGAGACTTCTAAATAATAACACAAATTAAAATAAACTTAAAAACACATTTTGTGGGAAGAAAATGTGGAGAAAGTTGTTGCGAATGTTTCCACCACGCAACTTTTAGAAAAAAGTTGCGAAGAAATTTTGAGAAAATAAAAAAACATTCAACGGTAAATATTTTGGCGAAAAGTTCTTATTTCTTCCCCCCACCATTTCGCTATTTTGCTTTATTTCTTTCCTGTTTAATGGGGCGAAACAATAGAAATCTCGTTATTTCTTCCCTATTTTCCTAATTTTGCTTATTCCCCCCCCCCCGATGGGGCTGTTGGTCAAAATATTTACCATTGAAAAAAACGTTTGCGACACGAAAAGTTGTAAACGTAACATTTTCTCCCTACAATATTTTACCCACCACCAATGGGCAATTTGCTTTAGGGAAAATACGAAGAATTATAGTTAACCATGGTTGTCACCGGTCCTGGGAAACCCAGGAAAGTCCTAGCATGAGATAAGATACAAAATGGACTTGAATCAAATTTTCTTACTGGCAACCATGTTTAGCTTTGATTGACAAATCTCTTTTAAACCCACGATAACTTGTTTTCAAGAACGCAATACACCAATTCAACATGTAGGCCGCGTAGAGGTTGGACACTAAATGATGGGGTAAAAAAAATCAGTCGAGTATATCTATATGGAGTTCATGGTAAATATCAGTGTAGTTAAATTGAAAGCATCATGTTTAAATATTAATTCAAGTATTGTCTATTTCTTATAAAAGAATAATTATTCAATCTTATCAATACAAAAACATGTTCGACTGCTCTAAGAATATTTGATGAGCTTCTTTTGTAACTAATCGTGGTTTATTGTTTCTCTCAATCGTGCCTTTTATTAGAAATATATTGTTCAGTATAATTCTTTTGTTTTACAAGACAGGGCGACTTTATCCCGTCGAATTGGTGTATTCTTATCCACCCTTGTTACGAATTTACTTTTACTTGACATAATGATAGTATTTGATTCTATAAGGCATATATCTAGATGCAGCTCGTTATAATGTATTGGATCTTAACTCTCGCAGTGAGCTGTGCGCGTACCATTACAACTCCGCGGCCGCTGTAGAAATGTCGCGTTTTAGAGATGAGTGTAGTTGGCGTGCAAACTAAAAATAAGTACACAAACAAAGATGCAACTGCTGGTCGTTCTAGTACATACGATACATAGTACACAGGATGAAAGTTGTTTCAAACGACATCAAGCCACTAGTTCAAAAATATGACAAAACGTTTATGCAAGTGAGCTATATTTCGAATTATTAACAGATTCATTAAGAGGCGATTTTTGTTTTACATAAATGTTGAACTTGTAAATAGTTCTGATAATAAACTTGTACAAAGTTCAAAATATAACTCACTTGCTTAAATCTTTTGTTATACCTTATCGAATAAAAAAAATAAAATAATAATAATGGCTTGAAATATAGCACACTTGCATAAACCTTTTTGTCATATTTTGAACTACTGGCATGATGTTGTTTGGAACAACATATAGGCCAAGTGAATTAAATTATTTGTTTCTGGTAACCTTACGCACCACTTTTTCTTTCCGTATTATTTTTTTTATCATAGAAGATATGGATACATTTTTACAAAGGAATAGTTACCAGAAACAAGTAGTATATTTAACATGGCCTTATCTTGAGTACTCAAATGATACCAGCTCCAGAAGGAACACACAGTACACGTGGTACACACATGTAGAACCTTACAAGCAGCGTGCGCATGTTGTCCTATGTCCTGGTGCGCTAACCCCTTGCATTCTTTTTATCTTAAAGGGAAGGCTCAACGTGACGGTAACCGAGAAAACAAAAGTTGAAAAACGCCTCGAAGAAATTGTCAAAGAACTCGAAAGTGATAACCGCATTCAGGTAGGGATTAAACACTCTTCATATAAAAAATAACAGCGCGCGCTCACACTTTCTACCATGGGAACGATAACGATGCATCATATGAAATGGTGGATGGAGTTGTGTTAATTTGGCGCGCACTACGCGGGTTAATTTACTTGGAATGATGATAAATGTGGCTTATTACATTCTATGGATTGTATCGAAATTTGTTTTTGGAAAATTGGCGGATTTCAAAAAAGAAGTGTTTTGGAATGGCATCGATATCATGCATTCAATTTGTATACGCTCGTGACTTTTTATTTCATGGTTACTTGTGATAGAATATCTTCTCTGACGAATAACACCTGGAATTTCGCTATTAGTAAATAGTAAAGCACTTTTCGGGCTGTTACTGTTCAAAAAGTAATCTACGTTTCAAAGGGTAGTAGCTAACCCGGAGTACGAGATTTTTCAGATTTCTTGATTTCCCGCCGTTCAAAATTTTGAATGGCCATTCTAACTCTGTTTATTTAATTGGAAGTTCTCGTGCTCTACATGCTGTTCTTTAGAATCCTCTATACCGCCTGGATTTCGAAATATTTCAAAATCTTTATTTTTGTCTCAAGTGAAACGGAAAAAATAAGTACTTACGTGTTTGCAAGAAATAAAACGGAGATCATAATCTGTATTTTGTCTACGGAATATATGGCTTCATCAGAAAGATAAGACAATAGACCTTGTTTTAATGAAAAATGGAAAATGTAGACAAAGAAAATTAAGTAAGATGTAATCAGCGTTATTTTGAAATAAACGATCTTCAAAACTTGTTGCTAAAGACGTGATTGCGCTTACGTCAAACACGCCTATTTATGTCAGCTATTTCAGCAGATTAAGCAAAAAGAAATTCAAAGGTACCTGCGTCAATTTCTTTTAAGTTTCCTGCTTTGATCTTTAATTGCAGGCAGTGTTTTTTTGGGGTTTTATATTGTCAAAGCCGTGCAATAATAAGCCAATGCTAACTGGATAGAAGGTCAATCCCGGAAAATATCAGCCCGAGGACGCCAGTATTAGCCCGCCTGCTCTTTGTTATGCTCTTTGTTATGTTATGGGGCATTGGGGGGGGGGGGGGGCATGGTCCAAGAATGCATATTAACTGGAAAAAAAAATATTAGGGGTCGGTTAATTTTTCAGCTGAGTACCCTCTTTGGAGTATTTTTTCTGTGAGAGGCGAATGTTTTGCACCCCTTTCGAAAAGAAATTCAGCCCCTTAATTATTTCGCTATATTTTTTGCACCATTTAAAAAACTGCTCAATAAGAATTGATTAGATTGCGTTTGATCTTTAATTGCATAGTGAAATGAGTGCCCGACAAAATATGTTCTTAGTCGGGAGGGGTTGTTAATAAGACGACAAATTCAGTAAAATCACGAAATGGGTGGTTAAATTTTTGAAAAATTGCAAACGGGGGGGGGGGGGGGCGACCATTAGCTTCCGGAGAGTAGGCGAGATCAGGACTCGACAGAATATGTTTCTTCGTGGAAGCGTCTCAATTAATTATCGCAGGAATCTTCTATACCATATGTATTTCACTGTACTTCACCAATTGCATTGATACCTAAACATCTTCTGGCACAAGTCCCAGTCGGGATCACCAGCATATATTACTAGTATTTTAACACTATATAGTAATATAATGGATATCTGATTTTATATGCATTTTGATAATAACAAAAGTTAGATACGTTGCGCACAATGGATTTTTTTTTGCTACGGCTAAAAAAGAGAGAATATTAAGGGCTATATTCTTCACCAATAAAAATCACCGAACGACCTTTCATTCTTTGGACCAAACCAAAATAGTGAAATGACATAGTAATATATGGATATTTCACATATCCAATACAATTTAGCGTTAAAATAATATATAGTGATATATGCTGATGATCCCGACTGAGTCCGTACCTTCTTGCAAGCGAGCCACGTTTTCGCTGTCGCTGTCGTCGGACCCTGCTTAAAAATTTCAATTAATAATTTTCATTTTCTTCTTCTTCTTTTAGACGGCACTCCTCCCCTATAAACATCTCCCTGAAGAATTACAGAGCTTGCAAGTTGTTCTCGAACTTCGCAATGACGAAATCAAAAATCACCGTCTCAAAAACATGGAACTCTCAAAGAAGGTAATTCATTGGTTTATTCCCTGTGTCACGTATATTGGGGGTCGACCTCTCTTTTAAAGAAAAGTGTTATGACCAACGAGTGGAAAGAATTCTTGAGTATTTTTCCAAAATCTTGAAAAAATTGATATTGAACGTTTTGAGTTTTTCATATACTCACATATACTCATCAAAAATAATCTACCCCTTTCTAGAAGAACCCTCCCACCCCCTCAAGTGGCGTCCCCCCTTCCTCAACGCAAATTCAGACCTATCAGATACAAAATGCCATATCAAACTCGTTATGAAAATCATATGCTTAAGAATTGGTCAAGACTAGAAAAAACAAAATTTTCTTCGCCGCCCAACCTGGTGGGCAACATTTTAGGAAAAACTGGATCTTCACTCTAAATAGCTCTTGTAAAGGCCCTTCAAACATGCTCGGACCATTAGTTTGAAAAGAAAATAGCAAAATGCCATATCAAAATCGTTACGAAAATCTGTTGAATTGTTATTATGAAAAAGTAGTAATTGTTGTGGAATATTAAATGAGTATAATTAAGAAGATGGTGATCCGGAGGAGATTTCCTTTTTCCTCGGACACACCCATTTCTTCACTCTCAAAGAATTTGCTCCAATTTTACGAATTTGCTACGATTTTCTTCATTTTCTTTTACATAATATAATAGGTTTGACCTTGAGTATTTCGAAAAACATCTGCAGGTGAAAATATTTACATCAATAACTCAATTTTTGCACATGACGAATCTTGTACGAGATGGCAGTGTTTTTTTATTTACATGGTTCGCTGTGTAATTTTGTTGTGGTACTGTGTTCTTCGGGTACCCATTTAAAAAACTGTTTAAAAAACTTGGATCCTTGCCCTCATATAAGGGAATGGGTACCATAAATCAGCTTCTTATATATCCATGTAAGAAGTTTTTATTGAATCAGTAAATTTTGCGGTATCGTACTGAATTTTTGCCCGAAATATGTCCGACCAAGTAAGCACTTATATTGGAACAGTCGTACCCAGCTGTAGGCTGGACTATAGCTCCATCTTGTGTTTCGTCAGGTACCAACTGACTACCAAATTTCCCTCACATGGCATGGGTTGACCCGAAGGACTTACAGCCTAACATTGATAGTACTCCAATTGAGCCTTCGATACTTCAGTTGAAACTACTACTTATTTGAATTATTGAAATTTTTGGCGCGGTTGGGAATTAAACTCAGTTCACTCGATATTTATTGGTGTGACACTTCTTCTGATTGAACTTTTTTTTACGCTTAATTTTTTAGGTTGACGAATATTATGAATTAAAAACGAGGTTTGACACGATAAGTCAAGAAAACCAATCTCTAAAAGAATCGTTACGCAAAAGAGCTTTATCAGAAAGGTATGGACAGATTTATATCCACTCATTTTAATTGATATCTGTTTCAATTTTGTAAACTTGAAAATCAGCAGTGTTTGACTTCACATAATTCTACCTTATTTTATTTATTGAATTTATACACGTGTATGAAAAAGATATTTATCTTTATCAGAAAGGAATGGACTGATTTAAATTCACATCTTGGAACAGAAGTGTTTGAGCTTTTAGGATAACGGCGTGCTCTGTTGGCAAGAGTGCTTTATGTTTGACTTGAATCATATGTACAAAATCAAGTGTTTTGATAAACTTTAAACGTCAATACCTCAGAACGTTGTTTTGTAGATAGTTTCTACTGTCAGACCACGGCAGTAATAAGACATTCAATATCATTTTCAATGGAAACAGGTCAATTTGATTATTATCCTTATTCGTCATATTTTCTTTTCTCATTTCAGAAAAATGTCTATTGAACGCGACACTTTGCTCGAGAAATTCGAAAACGAGTTAAAGAAAGTCGACATGTTAGCGATGGAGAAAGAACAATTAATGTGGAGAGCCTCGAACCCAGACCTCAGCACCAGTCTTCCGAACGTGTTCGAGGATGTGGAAGACGAAGGGTGCTCCATGTCTCCCCTGCGTAGCTCGGGATCCTTCTCGACATCTCCACCAATCACGTTTGCTCCTTCCAAGCTGAAAAAGCGAAGTATGAACATGAATAATACGATACCTCTTTCGAAAAGTGAATATCAGTTACACTAGTCAGTAGTAGTGCTCGACTTCGGCTCGACTCCGGCTCAACTCCGGATCGATAATCACTCGTTGCCTGTTTCATACATTCTCATGCTTCAACACGCATGCCTGTGGAGCCCATTTTTTTATAGATCCTTTTTTTAAAAATCAAAATCTAAATTCGTTGATGTCAAATTGTGATTCGGTCATGTGATGATGTCATTTGATGTTACCTGATTCGGTTTACATATATGAATGGCCTAGTTATCATGTGACATCAATGCAGAGTTGTGTTTTAGCGTCGCCGTGAAATTAATTCATCTCGGGTTCCAATAGCGAATAAAGCGGGAGTTTTCTTATTGTCTCTATTTTTAGTCATAAAGTACCCTGCATTTTTATGTTCATCATTTATTTACCTTACACTTTACACACAATACGCTACAAGCCGTAGGAACGCTTGGAAGGTCCACTGGTTGGAGCTGGAGAATAAACTCTTTTTAAGTTTACTTTTAAGTACCTCTTCATTCCTCGGGAAGGGGAGCGTTCAGTTGATAGAAATGTAAAAGCTTGCCCCCTTCCCTACACTTTCCCTCTTCTTATCTTTAGCGTATCTTTACTCACACGCACACCCTCGGACCAACTTTTATACGGCTTTTATACAAATGATACATACAACATACAATTTTTCTTAAACTTTTTGCTGCCATTATTATTCAAAACGGACACTCCTCGTTCTCACAGACGTGAGAAAGTCACAGAAAGTCACGTGCCCGTTTTGTTCCTTTGGCAACATGGTATTGAAAAGTTTTTTCTTATTTTTTTATTTAGTGCCGACCAAATCGCTGCGGCGCGTACAGACGGTTGGATTTTATAACTCGTTAAATGCGATGGACCGCAAATGAAATCGCAGGGTTCCACCGCAGAGCCGTTTTTGAAAAATAATTCAAATTGAGAAAACATGGATTCCCGCGCGCGCGTGCGCGTGCGCGAATAATTGTCGTCATGGTTACTGGGTAAAATCAGGATCTGAATAAAATAAAATGGTGATTTTTGGCGTTCCTTGGATATGCTGAAGTTATTAAACAACGCATTAAGAGGATGTACAAAAATTGGAATACCTGGTGGAGAGCGTGGGTTATTTTCCGTTGTGTTGTAACCAGGCTCTTCTCCATGCCGTGGCAGATGAAACCTTTATTTATTGCCGTTTCTTAATTACAAAAATTACATTACAAAATGCATTGGAAGAAAAAACGAAAAAACGCAGAATTAGGGATCATCTCGAAAGTTTGTCTAATTTATTGATTGGTTGAATACTACAGCATCAGGAATCTGATTGGTTGATTTAGAAATGTCATCATTTGATATTTTGTTAAAAAGTCAAAAAATCATATCATTTTTAAATAAACCAATCGGATTCTTGATAAGCTAATAATCAACCAATCAATAGTCTCGAATTAGACAAACTTTTGAGATGATCTTTTACAAAATGCATTGGAAGAAACAGACGACGATCGCAGAATTCTCAACGAATATATATCTCCCTTTTTCCGTTGATGGAACCCTAAAATAATTCTTATTGTCGCTAATGGGCGCGCAGATGAATTTTTTTCACGACGATGCAAATTTCTTTTCATAGAGATTATAAAAAAATAAATATTTTGAGTGTTATACACTTTCGCCAGAATTTGTTGTTGTTTTTTTTATGAAAAAAAAAGAATAATTTTTTGTTTTCAGTTAAAGTGAAGAATCAAAGGAAATTGTTCATGTCTTATCTTTTGTGTTAAAGTGTGTCTACGATATGTAGTACTCGTGTGGGGAAAGAATCGCTCACTTGTGGGGAACGTACGTCTTAATCTTCTGAAAAATAGCCGTCAGAAAATAATTCTGTCAGATAATATTTCTACCAGGAAATTGCTTGTACACTTGCGAAAAATATTACCAAGCCGAATTATCTGACAGAATTATTTTCTTGTAGAAATATTTTCTTATTTTTTTGGTTTTGCCATTGATAATTTTCTCGTATTTCGAGATGAAAAAATGTTGTAAATAGTGGCGAGTTATCTTTTTTGTAAAGTAAAACTCGAAATTCATGCTTTTCAGTGGAGTCGACGTGCCTTTATTGTTAAATTGTTTATCTCCGAGTACAGAATAGTGTTTCGAACAAACGTTCTCTTATGAAAATTTTCTTGACATGACGTCTTTTTGGCGTTTTATCTGACGTTATTTTTTAACGTCGTATTCTTACCTTGACGTACGACGTACCCTATAAGGCGGGGGATTATTTTCTCACGATTAGAAGTACTTTGTTTGTAGATATAGAGTATATTTTTCGCACATACTAATATAAGATAAGAATTTGTACATATGTTTAAATTGAACGAAAATCGAAAAAAAAATCTTATTGGTGTTGTTTCTTTGTCTTTGCGGTATTATCCCTCGTTCCGTACGCCGGTCTTTTTGTAGTGTCCCAATTGTTCTTTCATTGTAAAGTCAGAAAACCTATACAATGGTTTGAAAGAACAGGAAAAATTCTACCTTATCTTAATTCTCACCCTAACCACAACGCGAACGGGTTGGGGAAAGGATTTCTGAATCTACTTGGGAAGAGGGTGATCTATAACCAAGCTGAGGAGGAGAGTTGAGCTTTGTTGCATAAACAGGGAGTTGTTTTCCAAAAGAAAAGGGGGGGATATCTAAAGGGTTTTCCTGACCGCACATCGGTTAATATACACAATTTGTGCCGTCCTGTACGTGGACACAGCTCAATTATCTGATGAAGGAGGAGTGTATAGAATATTTGGCGGGCGATTTCCGAGAGGAGTTTACGGAGGAATTTGTAAGACATTCATAAGACACGGAAAAAACGCAAACTTTAAAATAAATAAATCAGGAAA